>JAHIAM010006681.1:0-42580 GCA_021605205.1 Aegilops longissima | reverse complement strand
GTGGCTGCGGGGATGCGGCGCGTTTGGCGGAGAAACTCGATGATGTCGTCGTCGATGATGGAGCCATCCCACACGCCAGAGCGCGCGGTGGGAGGCGCGGCGGCGCAGGAGGAGCTCATCTCCGCGGCGCGGCAAGGTTCGACGCGGCGGAGCAAGGAGGAAGACGAAGCAAGAAGCGAGAGGAAGCTGGGAAGAGTGGGTGCGCGAGCGTCGGCGCCCCCCTCCCCCTGCCTACTTATAGGCGCCTAGGCTGAGAAGCCGAGGGGCGGGCGGATTAATCGCGCCCGTCCCCACGCCCCACGATTTAACCCGACGTTATGCGCGCGATAACGGCGTAAAGCCCTTTCGCCCGCCGCGACGCAGCGGATCCGCCCGCGCGCCAAGGTGCGGTAGTGGCGGGCCCCGCCTGACGGGCCTGTCTTGTCACACGCGTGGGCTGGCAGACTGGCCCTGCCGCGTGGCGTCACGTGGCGGGCCCGCAATGGGCAGCTGCCTGGAAGCTTATCAGGCATGCCGCCCGGATCCCGCCGCGACCTTCGAAACCTTTGAGGAGCAAGACGGCCCCCCGCAAGGCCGACTCCAGCTAGTCGGCTCAAGATGGAGACGGCAAGCCGAGTCCAGATTCTTCTACTAAAGGGATGAAACTGTTGAGGTACCTCGGCATGTTGCCCTCGGCGCCTCACCAGCTTCGGGGACTACTGTCGGAGTAATGGGCCACGGGTAGGCAAACCCGATCCCATAGACCTTTCAAAACATCGGGGCAGACTGCGCCCCTCAAGACCCCAAGACGAAGAGCCGCCTTCTGAGACCCCAAGACGAACTGCCCCTCCCAGCCGAGTCCCAGAGACGGCCTCAAGACAAGCCGACTCCAAGCTAGCGACTTCCATGAAGACGGCTACGGGGAGTCGGCCCGCAACTCCCTCCACCTCCTGCCTGAGCGGCTACGAGTGGGATGGGATAAAGCCACTTCGCCGCCCGTCCCAGGCCCGCTCATAAAGAGCAGGCATGGCCACAGAGCACCGTACCGACGGAGATCTCCGTCCGTGGCAACCTGTTGCCCACGCCCGGCCCGAGCGTCGGCACCGTGGGCGATTCCTGTACCCACGATGGCCTGTCTGCACGACGAAAGAAGGCGGGACCGCTGTCGGCGGGAGTGCGAAACGGCGAGAGCGCCCCAAAGACGGACCCGTTGGAGTCGGCCTCCGAGAGTCGGCCGGCCCCTCCCACGGGCTCCATGCGCCATTAACCAGACAAGACAGGGAATGACAACAGTGATCGCCCGCCAGGCGGCGGCACTATTGCCATGACGCCGCGACCAAGCTCGCGTCATTAGGAGAGCAGCTAGAGTGACCCGCAGCCGGCAAGACCCGCCCGCGGCAGACAAGGGCTGACGGCCCCATGCTGGACCGTCGGCGGAGCCCACTAGTCGGCGGGCCCCAGAAGTCGACGGAGAAGACGACGACTTCAGAGACTGACGGCTAGGACCCGCGCCCAGCCGGATTACCATTGTACCCCCGGGGGGTAGGCCTATATAAACCCCCCGGGGGACCCATGCAAAGGGTTGGAACCTAGTAGTTTGACACACACACATAGAGGGAAGAGAAGCGCTAGCCGTGCCCTTCTCATTCCTCACCCCGAACAGCTCAAGGAGCAATCTTGTACTCACCTTGCCATAGTGATCATGCGGAGACCCCGTAGAGCAGCAGTAGGGGTGTTATCTCCTCGGAGAGCCCTGAAGCTGGGTAAGATTCGCCGGCGTGCATGTCTTCGCCTCATCACGTTTCCAGGCACCGGCGACGTTCTACTCGCCCCCTCCATGATAAGCCATCCTTTGGCATATGTCACACCCAACCCCCGACAGATTTAGACCGGCGTGCTGACCTCTCTGTTGAGCCTATGTAGGGCTGCGACGTGTTGATCTCCCGAGGCCGGACATGCCCAGGAAAGTATGCCCAGCCAGAGGGATTGAGCGTGTCGGGTAATGTGGTGCACCCCTGCAGGGAAGTTGATGAATAATCGTGTCCACAGTAACAGGCGACCCGGAGTTGTACATTGACCTTATGACAACTAGAACCGGATACTTAATAAAACACACCCTTTCAAGTGCCAGATACAACCTGGTGAACGCTCTCTAACAGGGCGACGGGGAGAGGATCGCGGGGTAGGAGTATGCTATACAATGCTACTTGGTGAACTTGCCATCTACTCTCTTTTACATGATGCAAGATGGAGGTTGCCAGAAGCGTAGTCTTTGATAGGATTAGCTATCCCCCTCTTATTCTGGCATTCTGCAGTTTAGTCCATCGATATTGCCCCTTTACACAGGTACCCATGCATAAGTAGTGTAGATCCTTTCTTGTGAGTACTTTGGATGAGTACTCACGGTTGCTTTTCTCCCCCTTTCCCCCCTTTCCTTTCTTCCTTTTGTCGCAACCAGATGCTGAAGCCCAGGAGCCAGACGCCACCGTCAACAACGACTCCTACTACACCGGAGGTGCCTACTACTACGTGTAGGCCACTGACGACGACCAGGAGTAGTTTAGGAGGATCCCAGGCAGGAGGCATGCGCCTCTTTTGATCTGTATCCCAGTTTGTGCTAGCCTTCTTAAGGCAAACTTGTTTACTTATGTCTGTACTGAGATATTGTTGCTTCCGCTGACTCGTCTATGATCCAGCACTTGTATTCGAGCCCTCGAGGCCCCTGGCTTGTATTATGATGCTTGTATGACTTATTTAAGTTTTAGAGTTGTGTTGTGATATCTCCTCGTGAGTCCCTGATCTTGATCGTACACGTTTACATGCATGATTAGTGTACGATTGAATCATGGGCGTCACATCAATCCCTTCACATCTACTTGCAAAAGTGATATCTGATAGAGATAATAAGATAAATATTTTTGGTATTTTTATGATATAGATTGGAAAGTAAAGATTGCAAAGTAAAATAGCTCGGAAACTTATATGATGAAAGATAGACCCGGGGGCCATAGGTTTCACTAGTGGCTTCTCTCAAGATAGCATAATCTACGATGGGTGAACAAATTACTGTCGAGAAATTGATAGAAAAGCGCATAGTTATGACAATATCTAGGCATGATCATGTATAAAGGCATCACGCCCGTGTCAAGTAGAACGAAACGATTCTGCATCTACTACTATTACTCCACAAGTCAACCACTATCCAGCATAAAAAGATAGTAACGCATAAGGCAAGATGACATGATGTAGAGGGATAAACTCAAGCAATATGATATAAACCCCATCTTTTTATCCTCGATGGCAACAATACAATAGGTGCCTTGCTGCCCCTGTTGTCACTGGAAAAGGACACCGCAAGATTGAACCCAAAGCTAAGCACTTCTCCCATTGCAAGAAAGATCAATCTAGTAGGCCAAACCAAACTGATAATTCGAAGAGACTTGCAAAGATATCAAATCATACACATAAATATTCAGAGAAAAACCAAATATTGTTCATAGATAATCTTGATCATAAACCCACAATTCATCGGATCTCGACAAATGCTATCTCTTGAGCACTTCGTTGGTTTTCCCTTGAATAGGAAAGGGTGATGCAGCAAAGTAGCGTAAGTATTTCCCTCAGTTTTTGGGAACCAAGGTATCAATCCAGTAGGAGGCTATGCGCGAGTCCCTCGCACCTACACAAAACAAATAAATCCTCGCAACCAACGCGATAAGGGGTTGTCAATCCCTACACGGCCACTTACGAGAGTGAGATCTGATAGATATGATAGGATAATATTTTCGGTATTTTTGTGATAAAGATGCAAAGTAAAATAAAAGCAAAGTAAAAGGCAAAGGAAATAACTAAGTGTTGGAAAATTAATATGATGAAGATAGACCCGGGGCCCGTAGGTTTCACTAGTGGCTTCTCTCAAGGGCATAAGTATTCTACGGTGGGTGAACAAATTACAGATGAGCAATTGACAGAATTGAGCATAGTTATGAGAATATCTAGGTATGATCATGTATATAGGCATCACGTCCGAGACAAGTAGACCGACTCCTGCCTGCATCTACTACTATTACTCCACTCATCAACCACTATCCAGCATGCATCTAGAGTATTAAGTTCATAAAAACGGAGTAACGCCTTAAGAAAGATGACATGATGTAGAGGGATAAATTCATGCAATATGATAAAAACCCCATCTTGTTATCCTCGATGGCAACAATACAATACATGCTGAGGGAGTCCTAGATTAGTGAGTATCCGGATAGCCGGACTATATCCTTTGGCCGGACTATTGGACTATGAAGATACAAGATTGAAGACTTCGTCTCGTGTCCGGATGGGACTCTCTTGGCGTGGAAGGCAAGCTTGGCGATACAGATATGTAGATCTCCTTCCGTTGTAACCGACTCTGTGTAACCCTAGCCCCCTCTGGTGTCTATATAAACCGGAGGGTTTAGTCTGTAGGACAAGGACAATCATACCATAGGCTGGCTTCTAGGGTTTAGCCTCTACGATCTCGTGGTAGAACAACTCTTGTAACCTCATATTCATCAAGATCAATCAAGCAGGAAGTAGGGTATTACCTCCATAGAGAGGGCCCGAACCTGGGTAAACATCGTGTCCCTTGCCTCCTGTTACCATCCGCCTTAGACGCATAGTTTGGGACCCCCGATGTAACACCCCAAATTTTTTGCCAAGTTTTCAATATTAAAATTTTTTGCCAAGGGTTTTAAAAATCTTTATTTCTGTTGATTTCAGAACTCTTCTTTTATTGTTAAGGAGTTTTGTATTTTTCCCAAGTGGAGCTTTCCAAAATACATTGGACTTCTTTGCCATCTCATCAAAACAATTTCTAAATAAGTAGAATTGTTTATTAAATTATTTCACCTTGAGCTTTATCCATTAAAATGAACTATATTAAATTTTTGGAGCTCCTTTTGAAATACAACCTTTTGATAAAATCACTTAAAATTTCAACCAAAATTTGGAGATGTCATGAGATGTCTCTAAATCAATTATGAGCACTAATAAATTTATTTCATTTCTTATTTTGGGTTCTTTCACCTGGTTTGCTTCTCTGGTCCAATGGGCATTTTTGCACTACAACCCAATTAAATATTTCCCTAGATGCCTCCACCAAAATTTTGGGATGTCAGTAGTAGCATGCCATCCAAGTTTATGCAAAAACATAGTGAGGTTCTTTGGAAATTTGAGTGCAACAGCCTCTTTTTCATTCTGGACCAGACTTGTGTTTTCTACTACAACTCTATTATTTCTTGCTCTAATGACCTTGTGATTTCTTATGCTTGTAGTCAACCTTGCAAAACCCCTAAGTCCAGGAGCATGCTCTATTTGGAACACTTTTGGTCCATGAAATGATGCCACTCACTCCCTGCCCAGAACTGAAGTTTTGCAAAACTTGCACTAGCAAGCTTCTCCTTTTTGCAAACTGACTTCACCACCCTCTCTTATATCCATAGAGACACTGATCTGGAGAGTTTGGCCACTCCAAGAGCTACCTAGGTGCCATTGGCATTTTGTCAAACACCCTGTGTGCATGACTAGTTTTGACATGAGTTCAAGTTTACATTGTGAACTTGAGCCCCTGACCTACCCAGCATGTCCTAAGGTTTTGCCCTAGCCCCTAACCCCTTTCTGCTAACTCCCTTGTGGTTTGGGGCAGCCCTGGCTTTTCATCGAGCACCTTTCGTGCGTGCTCTGGGCGCGCCCAGAGCGTGCGTTTCGCACCCGCTTGCACCCGAGTCGCCGCGTCACACCCCGCACTCAAAACCCGGCCCCAGCCTGCACGCCGTGTCCCCTTGCACCGCCACACCACCCCGACCAACCTGGCGCCCCACAGCGCCACCGCCAGGATGGCCGTGGCGGCTAGCTACCGGCCGCTAGCAGGCCCGACCGTGGTCGGCGCCGCCCAAGCCACCCCGGCTCGCCACCTGCCCCTATGAGCAGTGCGTGCTCATCCACAGCTTCGTCCCCTAGCGCTCGTCGCCGCCACGTCGCCCAAGCTACAGGGAGGCGGTTCGCCGTCGTCCTTATCGCCGGCCGCCCCTAAACCGACCTCCACCGCGTATATAAGGGCCCCAGAGGTCAACCAAGTCCTCGAGCAACCTCATTTGATCCTCCTAGTGTTGCCTTGGCCAGCAGTCGAGCAAGGAAGGCCTTCTTCCCGAGTCCGGCGGTTGATCGCCGCCAAGCCTGGCCGATTCCATCGCCACCAGTGCCTCTCCCTCTCCACTCTCTCCACCAAGAACTCTCCCTTCCTCTCGTGAGCACAACCCCTCGCTCAATTTTGGCCGGAGACCACCGCAGCCCCAAACTCACTATCCACCCGAATGCCCCCTCCGCCATGGAGCTTCGCGCGGCGACTCCCTCCACCCCGGCTACCCTCGACCACGGAAGAATCGCCTAGGAGTGGCGGATCCCTCCTGCACTCGAATGCCCTCGAGGCCTCCTAACGCTGGCGAAGATCGCGGAGTTCCCGCCTCCGTTCGGCGGAGGAAAGAGAGGAAGGAGACTGGTCAAACCTGACGGTGGGGCCCCTTGACCCATGGCGGTGACTCAGCGCCATCCACGCTGTATAAGTGGGCGCATTTTCAAAATCGCCTTCGACGTGTACGTATAATCGAAACGTTTTTCTGTTTTATTTTAAAATCAGGTTTTGACCAGAACTTTGACTGTCGATAACTTTTTAAATACAACTCCAAATGAATTGATTCTTTTTGCTACCTCTCTCAAATATTGTCTAGTTTATTTTAAGATTTATTTGAAAAAATTTCAAAACAACTTTTGTGCTGTTTTTATTTTGTGTATTAATTCAAATATATTATTTTAAATAGGGTTTTTGAAGATTTCATGATGATTTGGATGCACCCTTCCTTCCCATGACCTGAAGGCAAGCATTCTGAACCCTGGTGAATTTTTATGTGTGTTGCATAGCACGGTGGCAACACCCCCCCGGCATATACATGCGTCATTTTATGTGAGGATGAGATCCTATTAATGGGTGCATTTTAAAGAGTTTATGCTAATGAAGTTGACATGAATGGTGATGGAAATCACCGTCCTACGTCTTCCATGCATACCGGAAGGAAAGACGGGAAGGCCTCTGTCTTGGGTAGACACGGGCTTGCCCCTAGTCCTTCGGAGAGACGGTCGTGTCCGGTATGACATGAGGGGATGTCGCGTGGTGTTTCCATCTGTTGTTTGAGACGTATGAAATGTTGTGCTAATCATGCAGGAAATATTACAACCTCCAGAGTCGACCGTAGATCGAGTCTTGTGCCAATAACCCCCATACTTGCTTCGTACTACCACTCGTCTCTACACCAAGTAGGGTACGGTTCAGTAAGTTGTCAACCCTTTCCTAGCACACACCGTACAGAGAGGCCGTGGTGGGAGATGCTGGAGGCCTCCGGTAGTCATACCACCGGGTCCAGGAGCATGGGTGTAACCGTTGTAGCCGAAAGGGGGTAGCTCCCCAGTTTGCGCGTAGTATAAATTTTGGGATCCCATGTTACGTCTAGGTTGTAGCCTCCCCACTTAGAGTTTTGCTTAACAGGTGTTGTGGGTGATTCGAGACACATGTGAGTTAAGCTGGTGTGTCCATGTTAGGTGTGTTTTCAACAAAAAGACCGTAGACCGAATTAGTCCCGATGGACTAAAGAAATCCGTTACTCGTGGGTAAAGAGTACACCCTCTGCAGAGATTAAACCTATTCGAATAGCCGTGTCCATGGTTAAGGATTACAGTTTGGGAAGGGTCAAGTGTCGGTCTTAGTGTCGGTCTTCGGAGGTGAAACTATTAAACTTCGAAGTACGATGGTGACTTGTGATAATTTATGATTACTATTTTGGATGTGGACTAACCCGTGATATTTTTCTGGTATTCTTGAATATCTCTGGGATGGTTATACCTCCTGGATATTCATTGTGGCATTTCTTTTAAAGCCCTTTATGTGGTGTCGCTCAGACGCCCGACTGTGGCATTTCTTTGAAAACCCTTTATGTGGTGTCGCTCAGACGCCCGACTGTGGCATTTCTTTTAAAGCCCTTTATGTGGTGTCGCTCAGACGCCCGATTGTGGCATTTCTTTTAAAGCCCTTTATGTGGTGTCGCTCAGACGCCCGACTGTGGTATTTCTTTTAAAGCCCTTTATGTGGTGTCGCTCAGACGCCCGACTGTGGCATTTCTTTTAAAGCCCTTTATGAGGTGTCGCTCAAACGCCCAATTGCGGCATTGTTCTTATTATTCTTATAAGACCTCTATGCGGTGTCGCTCAGACGCCCGATTGTGGCATTTCTTTTGTGTTATTTACTTCATGATTACTATACTACCATTTTATTGTATATCCATAAATAACATGCTTGGACGCATCAGAGCGTTACTTACCTCATGTGACTAACGTCTTAAACATGATATATTTTCAATACATCATTGTTAAATCATGCCTGTGTTCATTATGTTTGCGAGTACATTCAAAGTACTCACTGGCTTGTCCCTGGCTATTGTCTTGGCCAGATTTCTTGCGCGGAGAGGAGCGACGTGATGACAGCCCCGGAACCTAAGCAACGGTGATAGTAGCCTCGCGAAGATAGGAGTTAACCTGGTCAGCTGTTCCTGTGGGAAATGGAGTCCCATAGACACTGATGATTTTCAACCCGCTTCCGCCATCAACCACTAGAAACCATTTGTTGTACTCACAGACCAGAATGGTCTTGTACTACATATTTTGTAATTGCTTGGAATTTCTGTATCAAGTTGGTGTCTCATCAGCTAACAGTTATCCTGGGGCTGATGAGCACAACGGCCATTTTCTGGGAATTAGTACCCGGAGAATCGGTCGCTACAGACTTGGTACAAGAGCCAGGCTGACCATTGGCTAATCCTATCTTAGCCAGGTCAATAAACTTAGGCTAATAACCTACCGAGCCATAACCAAGACCTCAGCCAAGCTTCTCGCACAAGATAGCCGCACAGTGACCCGACGCTTTCTGCAGTCGGTGCCCAACCTATCAACTAGCCCGTCTATCACCCACCAGTGACCAGCACCAAAGGCGTCTCATTCGCAAGCGTGCGAAGGAAGACTCGGTCCCCTTTTTCTATAAAAAGGGACGCGCTCGCCACAACCCAGCCCAGCTCAACCGCTACCCCAAAACCAAGCCACAATGCCTGGTCCCGTAGTACACCATGAGACTACAGCAACCAACCTTGGAGGTTTTGTGACCATACTCGCAAACCTCACCCGCCGTGCCTACGCGTTAGAAGAGCCACCCGAATATGTTGTGTACCAAGGACCCATTAGTGGCGAGCCGTCAATTCTGGGCCATCACATATCTACTGTGAGGGTCTGTCACACCAGCGCCCTCAGAGTTCACCGGAAGAACCACTTCCTTTGAGCCGCAAGCCATCCAACTAGCCGCTCGAGGCCATAGTTCATCTCAGCACCTGTCACCCGAGTTAACGTCATTCGTTCCACTACTACCCCAGGCGTGAAGGGTATGGTAGACCACCTCAAGTTGCCAGCGGAGACCACGAGACAGACCCTGCATTCTGCATCTAGTGCGCTATGTAAGTGCACTAGAGGACCTATTCGATCAGATCACTATTGATCTGGTCGCAGCTCGTGGAGAGCTGGTTCGTCGAGCCCGACAAGGGAGGAGATCGAGCCCAACGCCGACAACCCGTCGTGCTGTTTGGACAACCAATCGAGACCACGAGGCCAGCCCGAGAGTCAGCCAAGGTGCTTTGATGACCCCATAAGTGCTTAAATCCGCCTCACAGGAGCACACTCCAACGGGTTGTGGTCAACAATCCCGTGACGGTCATCATCACTACCCCGAGCCTGCAGCCCCTCAGCCCTCTCCAGCAAATTCCGACGGTGAGAACCGTGGGGGAGCCTCGACATCCACAAGGGATGCCCGCTTGGATGTAAACGAAGTAGAATGAGACACTCGAGTAGTACCGAGTCCCAGTGTATCCTCGCTTTGTAATTCTGTGATTCCTTAAATTAGCGCAGCCTGGCATCGTGCATTTGTTTTATATAGTAGTTTTGCATGGATGTATTAGCATCCAGTGTGATTTCTCTATCCTTGGCGCAGCTACCCAGAACCCGCCCCGACAACATCCACAGTGATACATCACTTTAGTAGGATGTGTGTACCTGTGGTTGACCCCGAGCTGAGCCGGCCGATTCTTTACCTTTACCACGGTAAATGACCTAGCCCCGGTGCTATAAAAAGGGCCACTGAGTGACCTTGCCAAGCACCTTCACCTTGTGCACCATCCACACAACCATTTATTGCCATGCCGAGCCCTAGAATTTATCTGAGGACTCCAGATGCTACCCTAGGTAGTTTTGTCAAGATATTGTAGGATTTTACCCGCAGTACCATGGGCGCAACCCAGCCACCCCAGTACGAGCTGTTCAAATCGAGGATCACCCCTTCCACCTCGAGATATTGGGCAGCCGTGCACATCCCGCCCGTAAACCCAAACCAAGATCCAACAGAAGTCTCCTTCGTGGGGAAATCTATGCCAACCCCGCACATGGCCGTAGAAGCTGCTGCGTACGAAGCGCTTGGTCGCCTTCGATTCGCGGTACCCTACGCCAGCGAACGAGGGTATTATTATTTTCCGTGCCGTGCAGCACCCCGAGGAGTAACATCCTTTCCAGGTGGACGTATTAAGAGAGACCCAGTCTTGGCCAACCTCGTCCAATACGTCATCGCGCAAGAACATTTGACCCAACATGTGATGGGTTATCTGCAGAGCCTCGCGGATTCAAATCCTCAGATCGCCATCGGCAGAGCACTGGGGCCCGACCAGGAGAGACGCATACATCGACTAGTCAATCCACTCCCTCCGATAGAAGAAGAGTGTATCCTGGTACCGGAAACGTTTTCTCAAGACCCCGTCCAATTACCGTCTTCAATCTAGATGCACCGCTGTATTTATTGTCGCATTTTTAACCTATGCTTAGTACCCCGTTTTCGTAACGAGTAAATCATTAATATAAGCAGCTCTATCGCATTTCGACTTTAATGTATAACTGTTTTCCCTCGCGAGAAATCCTGGAGCGTGATTTCTTTTTCCTGAGTTGCCGCATCGTATGTTTTCTCATGACATAGATCATTTATTACACGCAGCACCACGGCAGCAGTCTCACACCCACGATTACACGAACACATACACTGCTTGCAAAATTTTGCAACTGTGTTGCGTCTAACTAAGCACCTCCGGACAACAGTTATCACCCGGCGCACCCCACCTACTCGTCGTGGCCACCGCGACCGCGGAGAGCCAGCAGCCGAGCAGCGGCATCACGACGATCGTCGAGGATCATCGCGCACAGGAGCACCGAGAGCCCCAGCACCGCTGCCAGCCCTCCACACAGCAGGACCACGTACCAGTCCGGCGCCGCCTCCGCCATTAGCGCCTCGTCTCGAGCTCCGGCAATCGGAAACAGAGGACAAGAAGAGAGAAGGAGGGGCGAGGCCAGGTGTGAGGAAGAAGAGGAGAACGCCGCGGTCGTTTTATAAGCTCGAGCTCGGTGTACGGTGGGCCAGGTCCACCAGCGTCGTTCGTCGCCCGACCGCCGGTGTTCGGAGGCGAATCCGCGGGCAGTGGCGACAGCGCACTGGCCCGCGAGGTGAGTGCACGCTGCACCTGCAGCCAGCACGCCTCGCACTACCATGGTACGGCCTTGGTACCCTACGCGCTAGGCGTCGCCGGTGGAGAAAGCGCAGTGAAGCGCGCGGGTGGTAGGAAGAAGAAGGAGCCGGAGGAAGGAGAAGAGGCTGACCGTGGGCCCGGGTCCACCAGTCAGCCAGAGAGAGCAATGTGCTCTCGGGTGCAACCAGCGTATTTTTAGATTTAGAATTTATTCTAAATTTATGACCAGTGTAGAAATCGCTAGTTTTCCACACACCGCGCCAGTAACCCACACTGTACTTTTGCACCACTTATCGTCCTCTCACTGTAGCCATTTCTGTTTTAATGCAAAAAAAAATTTAAAATTTTAACTCCTTGCAAATCTCGAGGACGAGATTTTTCTTAAGGGGGGTAGTAGTTGTAGCACCCCAAAATTTTGCCAAGTTTTCAATATTAAATTTTTTTGCCAAGGGTTTTAAAATTTTTTATTTCTGTTGATTTCAGAACTCTTCTTTTATTGTTAAGGAGTTTTGTATTTTTCCCAAGTGGATCTTTCCAAAATACATTGGACTTCTTTGCCATCTCATCAAAACAATTTCTAAATAAGTAGAATTGTTTATTAAATTATTTGACCTTGAGCTTTATCCATTAAAATGAACTATATTCAATTTTTGGAGCTCCTTTTGAACTACAACCTTTTGATAAAATAACTTAAAATTTCAACCAAAATTTGGAGATGTCATGAGATGTCTCTAAATCAATTATGAGCACTAATAAATTTATTTCATTGCTTATTTTGGGTTCTTTCACCTGGTTTGCTTCCCTGGTCCAATGGGCATTTTTGCACTACAACCCAATTAAATATTTCCCTAGATGCCTCCACCAAAATTTTGGGATGTCAGTAGTAGCATGCCATCCAACTTTATGCAAAAACATAGTGAGGTTCTTTGGAAAATTTGAGTGCAACAGCCTCTTTTTCATTCTGGACCAGACTTGTGTTTTCTACTACAACTCTATTATTTCTTGCTCTAATGACCTTGTGTTTTCTCAAGCTTGTAGTCAACCTTGCAAAACCCCTAAGTCCAGGAGCATGCTCTATTTGGAACACTTTTGGTCCATGAAATGATGCCTCTCACTCCCTGCCCAGAACTGAAGTTTTGCAAAACTTGCACTAGCAAGCTTCTCCTTTTTGCAAACTGACTTCACCACCCTCTCTTATATCCATAGAGACACTGATCTGGAGAGTTTGGCCACTCCAAGAGCTACCTAGGTGCCATTGGCATTGTGTCAAACACCCTGTGTGCATGACCAGTTTTGACATGAGTTCATGTTTACATTGTGAACTTGAGCCCCTGACCTACCCAGCATGTCCTAAGGTTTTGCCCTAGCCCCTAACCCCTTTCTGCTAACTCCCTTCTGGTTTGGGGCTGCCCTGGCATTTCATCGAGCACCTTTCGTGCGTGCTCTGGGCGCGCCCAGAGCGTGCGTTTGGCACCCGCTTGCACCTGAGTCGCCGCGTCACGCCCCGCACTCAAAACCCGGCCCCAGCATGCACGCCGTGTCCCCTTGCACTGCCACACCACCCCGACCAACCTGGCGCCCCACAGCGCCACCGCCAGGATGGCCGTGGCGGCTAGCTGCCGGCCGCTAGCAGGCCCGACCGTGGTCGGCGCCGCTAAGCCACCCGGCTCGCCACCTGCCCTGTGGCGGTGCGTGCTCATCCACAACCGTCCCCTAAGCGCTCGTCGCCGCCACGTCGCCCAAGCTACGAGGGAGGCGGTTCACCGTCGTCCTTATCGCGGCCGCCTGAACCGACCTCCACAGCGTATATAGGGCCCCGAGGTCAACCAAGTCCTCGAGCAACCTCATTTGATCCTCCTAGTGTTGCCTTGGCGGCGATTGAGCAAGGAAGGCCTTCTTCCCGAGTCCGCCGGTTCGGTCGCCGCCAAGCCACGGCTGATTCCATCGCCACCAGTGCCTCTCCTCTCCACTCTCTCCACCAAGAACTCCCCTTCCTCTCGCGAGCACAACCCTCGCTTAATTTTGGCCGAGACCACCGCAGCCCCAAACTCACTATCCACCGAAATGCCCCCTCCGCCATGGAGCTCGCGCGCGCACTCCTCCACCCGGCTACCCCTCGACCACAGGAAGAATCGCCTAGGAGTGGCGCATCCATCCCTGCACTCGAATGCCCTCGAGGAGCCGCCTAACGCCGGCGAAGATCGCCGGAGTTCCCGCCTCCGTTCGGCCAGAGGAAAGAGAGGGAAGGTGACTGGTCAAACGACGGTGGGGCCCCTGACCCAGCGGCAAGGACTCAGCGCCATCCACGCTGGATAAGTGGAAGCGCATTTTCAAAATGCGCCTTCGAGGTGTACGTATAATCGAAACGTTTTTCTGTTTTTCTGTTTTATTTTAAAATCAGGTTTTGACCAGAACTTTGACTGTCGATAACTTTTTAAATACAACTCCAAATGAATTGATTCTTTTTGCTACCTCTCTCAAATATTGTCTAGTTTATTTTAAGATTTATTTGAAATAATTTCAAAACAACTTTTGTGCTATTTTTATTTTGTGTGTTAATTCAAATATATTATTTTAAATAGGGTTTTTGAAGATTTCATGATGATTTGGATGCACCCTTCCTTCCCATGACCTGAAGGCAAGCATTCTGAACCCTGGTGAATTTTTGTGTGTGTTGCATAGCACGGTGGAAACACCACCCCGGCATATACATGCGTCATTTTATGTGAGGATGAGATCCTATTCATGGGTGCATTTTAAAGTGTTTATTCTAATGAAGTTGACATGAATGGTGATGGAAATCACGGTCCTACGTCTTCCATGCATACCGGAAGGAAAGACGGGAAGGCCTCTGTCTTGGGTAGACACGGGCTTTCCCCTAGTCCTCCGTAGAGACGGTCGTGTCCGGTATGACATGAGGGGATGTCGCGTGGTGTTTCCATCTGTTGTTTGAGACGTATGAAATGTTGTGCTAATCATGCAGGAAATATTACAACCTCCTGAGTCGACCGTAGATCGAGTCTTGTGCCAGTAACCCCCATACTTGCTTCGTACTACCACTCGTCTCTACACCAAGTAGGGTACGGTTCAGTAAGTTGTCAACCCTTTCCTAGCACACACCGTACAGAGAGGCGGTGGTGGGAGATGCTGGAGGCCTCCGGTAGTCATACCACCGGGTCCGGGAGCATGGGTGTTTCGGTTGTAGCCGAAAGGGGGTAGCTCCCCAGTTTGCGCGCGGTATAAATTTTGTGATCCCATGTTACGTCGAGGTTGTAGCCTCCCCACTTAAGAGTTTTGCTTAACATGTGTTGTGGGTGATTCCAGACACATGTGAGTTAAGCTGGTGTGTGCAAGTTAGGTGTGTTTTCAACAAAAAGACCGTAGACGGAATTAGTCCCGATGGACTAAAGAAATCCATTACTCGTGGGTAAAGAGTACACCCTCTGCAGAGATTGAACCTATTCGAATAGCCGTGTCCATGGTTAAGGATTACAGTTTGGGATGGGTCAAGTGTCGGTCTTAGTGTCGGTCTTCGGAGGTGAAACTATTAAACATGGAAGTACGATGGTGACTTGTGATAATTTATGATTACTATTTTGGATGTGGACTAACCCGTGATATTTTTCTGGTATTCTTGAATATCCCTGGGATGGTTCTACCTCCTGGATATTCATTGTGGCATTTCTTTTAAATCCCTTTATGTGGTGTCGCTCGGATGCCCGATTGTGGCATTTCTTTTAAAACCCTTTATGTGGTGTCGCTCGAGGCCTCCACCGTGGCATTTCTTTTAAAGCCCTTTATCTGGTGTCGCTCGAGGCGCCCGATTAATGGCATTTCTTTTAAAGCCCTTTATGTGGTGTCGCTCGGGCCTTGACTATGGTATTTCTTTTAAAGCCCTTTATGCGGTGTCGCTCAGACGCCCGACAGTGGCATTTCTTTTAAAGCCCTTTATAAGGTGTCGCTCAGACGCCCAATTGCGGCATTGTTCTTGTTATCCTTATAAGCCCTCTATGCGGTGTCGCTCAGACGCCCGATTGTGGCATTTCTTTTGTGTTATTTACTTCATGATTAATATACTACCATTTTATTGTATATCCATAAATAACATGCTTGGACGCATCAGAGCGTTACTTACCTCATGTGACTGACGTCTTAAACATGATATATTTTCAATACATCATTGTTAAATCATGCATGTGTTCATTATGTTTGCGAGTACATTCAAAGTACTCACTGGCTTGTCCCTGGCTATTGTCTTGGCCAGATTTCTTGCGCGGAGAGGAGCGACGTGATGACAGCCCCGGAACCTAAGCAACGGTGATAGTAGCCTCGCGAATATAGGAGTTAACCTGGTCAGCTGTTCCCGTGGGAAATGGAGTCCCATAGACACTGATGATTTTCAACCCGCTTCCGCCATCAACCACTAGAAACCATTTGTTGTACTCACAGACCAGAATGGTCTTGTACTACATATTTTGTAATTGCTTGGAATTTCTGTATCAAGTTGGTGCCTCATCAGCTAACAGTTATCCTGGGGCTGATGAGCACAAGGGACATTTTCTGGGAATTAGTACCCGGAGAATCGGTCGCTACACCCGAGATCCGCCGGTTTTGACATCGACATTGGTGCTTTCATTGAGAGTTCCACTGTGTCGTCACCATAAGGAAGGACGTCTCGTCTCGTTGTCAAGGACAGCGTCACCTCTGGGGGAGCCCTGGCTGTCGGCCAGACTATCCGGCTAGGCGAGTTAGTCATGACTGCCCGTTCGGCTGCTGCGCCAACGATGACTTCTCGGGTCATTGAAAACAGCCTCCACGTTGGCTCGGAACTTGCCGAGCAGATGGATCTGATGGAGCTCTTGGATCGCATCGCCACTTTCGGAGTCGCTACGGACTATGATCGGATCGGGCTTAAACCCGACCAGAGGGAGATTAACTCTTCGCCGGTCGCCCATCAGATAGCGGTGGTGGAGGAACAACGCGGTAATATTTCCTCAATCTTGAGGACAAACTATGTCCGGATTCCAGAGCTCTCCGAGCCGGATACCTGTATACGGAAGGACATCCCCCAAGCCTTGAACGTAGAATCAGGCAGTGGGCCAGACCTATCGGGCGACATCCCGGAGCCCGAACCTAAAAGATCGGAAACTCCCATGCCCCCGGGTCTCTGATTGGGTCAGGGTTCGGACTTAAATTCGCCCACCCACCCAAATAAAACCGATCTCTCCCACATTAGACAAGAGCCCCAGGAAACTGTACATCACTATTGGGCCAGATTCCTCCTTGTAATGAACAAGGTCAAGGCCTGTCGAGAGGAAGACGCAATTTCATTCTTCTGCAATAATTGCACGGACAAGGGAATCCTTAACGCCATAAGCCGCCGCAACGTAGCACACTTCGCTGACTTGGCGGCCATAGTACGGAAGTACTGTGCGATGGAGAGCGCCTGGAAAACCAAAACAGAATTTTGGGATAATCCGGCTTTGGCTAAATACCCAGTCCGAATCAAAGGGTGCATCCCGTAAGTCACCTGATTCAATCACAAAAAGCAAAAGCCCACTACGGGGGCACGGAACCGTATTGGAGGATGGCTTAACGGACCCTGCAAAATTCACGATGCGGTGGATACCACACAACATACAGCCTTAGAGCATGTTGGGTACTCCGCAGGTTGCTAAGAGCGGTGAGGATCTCCTCATTCAAAACACCTCGAGCAACATCCGTGAATTACAATGCGGTCTTAACAGTCTTGAGACATTCACCTCAAATAATAGGCATAGCGAGCACAAGCGCAGCCTTGCGAGATCTGCCAGGTGGTAGCAATAAATCCATGGAGCGACACGGCTATCACCTTCAGTTCCAGTGACGAACCTAAATGCCAAACAGCCCGAGCACCAGCCGCATTAGTCCTTAGTCCAATTGTGGACGGCTTTCTGCTCACTAAAGTGCTCATGGACGGCGGCAACGGATTAAACCTCATTTACGAGGAAACTCTTCACGAAATGGAAAGAGACTGGAACCGCATTGAGCAAAGCAGCACAACCTTTAGAGGAATCATCCCTAGTCGAGAGGCACACCGGAAAATTACAGGTCCGAAGAAATAACATTCCAAGTGGCCCCGTTCAGTAGCGGATACCACGCTCTTCTAGGGCGGGAGGCATTCACGATCTTCCAAGCTATACCCCATTACGGGTACATGAAGCTCAAAATGCCTGGGCCCAATGGAATTATCACTCTAGCTAGTGATCCGAACATAGCGCTCCGCGCCGAAAACAAAACAGCCGCACTAGCCCTCGAGGCACTATCCGAAGCCCTAGCGGCACATGAGTTAAATGCGCTACGCTCGACCGTGGACAGGGACGACGTGATACTCGACAAGAGATCCAAGTCCACCTCTTTCAAACCAGCAGACGGAATAGTCAAATTCCAAGTCCATCCAATGGACCCTACCAAAACAGCCTTAATTGGGGCACAGTTAAACCCATCAGATATGCCAGGAATCCCACGCAAGTTGGCCAAGCATAGCCTTAACATTCTAAAAGGGTTCAAGCCGGTCAAGCAGACTCTTCGACGCTTCTCCGAACCTAAGCGACAAGCTATGGGCGAGGAGCTAGCCAAGTTATTGGAGGCCAGATTCATCAGAGAAATAAAACACCCGGACTGGCTAGCAAACCTGGTGATGGTATCAAAGAAGGACAAATCCTGGCGCTTATGTGTCGGCTTCAAAGACCTCAATAAAGCTTGCCCAAAGGATACCTTCCCCCTCCACCGCATCGATCAAATTATCGACGCCACCGCGGGACACGATTCATTGTGCTTCCTCGATACATACTCCGGCTACCACCAAATCAAGATGGCCGAGTCCGACCAAGCCGCAACGGCATTTATCACGCCATACGGCCCCTTCTGTTTCAACACAATGCCTTCCGGGCTTAAGAACGCCGGTGCAATGTATCAACGCATGATTCGGACATGCCTGGAAAAGCATATCGGCAAAACAGTGGAACCATACGTAGACGATGTGGTCGTCAAAACCAGACACGTTGACTATTTAATAGACGACTTGAGGCTTACGTTCAACAACCTCCGAACATACGACATCAAGCTCAATCCGGAAAAATGTGTTTTCAGCGTGCCCGCCAGAAAGCTCCTGGGTTTCATCGTCTCCAGTAGAGGGACTGAACCAAATCCGGCTAAAATCCGAGCCCTGTCACAATTGGCCATCCCAACAGACCTCAAGCAAATCCAGAAATTAACTAGATGCATTGCGGCCTTAAGTCGCTTTATCTCCCGATTAGGAGAAAAGGCACTACCCCTTTATCGCCTTCTTCGGCGCACCAAACATTTGAGTACACGGATGCTGCCACGGTCGGACTTGAAGAAAAAAAAGCCATACTGGCCACCAACCCAATCCTGGCCGCACAAAACATCGGCGAACCGATGCTGCTATATATAGCGGCGACTCATCAAGTCGTAAGCGCAGCACTCGTCATCGAACGAGAAACGGACGGACATAAATTCCCCCTTCAAAGGCGGGTATATTATGTATCCACTGTCCTCACCCCATGCAAATCATGGTACCCGCATTATCAAAAGATAACGTATGCGGTATTCATGGCATCCCATAAACTACGACACTACTTTCAAGAGTGTTCAATTATAGTGGCCTCTGAAGTGCCACTGAACGACATAATAAACAAGCGCGACGCCACAGGCCGGATTGTCAAATGGGCCATAGAGCTCCTCCCGTATGACATAACATATAAACCTCGGCGAGCTATTAAGTCGCACGTATTGGCCGATTTTGTCGCCGAATGGATAGAAGCCGAACTCCCTAAAGAATATGGCGCATACTCCAATTGGATTATGCACTTCGACGGCTCTAAAATGTTGGCCGGTCTGGGGGCTGGCATCGTCTTGACGTCCCCAACCGGAGATACAGTCCAATATGTTCTCCAAATACTATATACAGACTCCAACAATGCCGCCGAATACGAGGCCCTGTTACATGGTCTCCGGATGGCAGTCTCCATGGGCATTCAACGCCTGGAGGTCCGCGGGGACTCAAACCTCGCAATATCCCAAATAAATGGAGACTTCGACGCTAAAGATCCGAAAATGGCGGCTTATCACAATGCCGTACTCAAGATGTCAGCTCGGTTCGAGGGGCTCGAATTCCACCATGTAGCTCGGGAAAACAATCAGGCGGCGGACGTCCTTGCCCGTATCGGCGCTAAGCGCGATTCGGTCCCA
This sequence comes from Aegilops longissima, assembly GCA_021605205.1. NCBI lineage: Eukaryota > Viridiplantae > Streptophyta > Magnoliopsida > Poales > Poaceae > Aegilops > Aegilops longissima. The sequence goes on along the minus strand of JAHIAM010006681.1, from coordinate 22,664 downwards.
CCCAACATATTCCTGGAAAGGTTGTTTAAGCCATCTGTGGCATGGGAAGGGGAAACAAGCAACAACAGTCCGGACCCGGCTACAACGCCAGATACCGAACACTCTGACATAATCGGCGGCTCCGCCACCGAAATAACACCTTCAGCCCACGTAATAATGGCAGTCATCGCCCCATGGACTGAACCAGTCCTGGCCTACCTAACCAGGCAGGAACTTCCCAAGGATCAAAATGAGGCACGCTGCATTGTGCGACGATCTAAAGCCTACAAGGTCCACGAGGGAGAGCTCTATAGGAAAAGCACCACCGGAGTCCTTCAAAGGTGCATCTCCGAAGAGGAAGGGCGGAAGCTTCTGGTAGAAATTCACGCCGAACTCGGTGGCCACCACGTCGCAGCCGGGGTCCTCATAAATAAGGCCTTCCGTACAAGATTTTATTGGCCGACGGCCCGAGCAGACGCACAGGACTTGGTCCAAAGCTGCATCGGTTGCCAGCTCTTTGCAAACCAAAGCCATATGCCACCCGTCGCCCTATAAACAATCCCCATTACCTGGCCTTTTGCGGTCTGGGGGCTGGACATGGTTGGACCCCTTAAAGGGGGAACCCGTAAGAAAAAAATACTTACTAGTAATGGTGGATAAATTCACCAAATGGATAGAAGCGAAACCTGTTAAAACGGCCGAATCCGGACTAGTGATAGACTTTATATCCGGGGTTGTACACCGTTATGGTGTCCCCCACAGCATCATCATTGACAATGGCACGAACTTCACTGCCGACGAGGTGAAACTATGGTGCAGCAACATGGGCATCAAGCTCGATTACGCTTCTGTCTATCATCCACAAACTAACGGTCAAGTCGAACGGGCAAATGGTCTTATCATGAGCGGCATCAAACCCAGATTAGTGCGGTCCTTAAAGGAATCTAACACGCACTGGGTAGCGGAGCTCGACTCCGTACTCTGGGGGCTGCGGGCCACGCCGAATCGCACTACCGGATACACACCGTTCTTTATGGTGTACGGCGCAGAGGTGGTTCTGCCCTGCGACATAATTCATGACTCACCTTGAGTGCGCATGTATGAAGAGAGAGAGGCCGAGCTCGATCGGCAGGACAGTTTGGACGCCCTCGAGGAGGAGCGTGACGTGGCAAAATCTCGTTCCGCATTCTATCAGCAACAGGCTAGAAGATACCAAAGCGGAGAAGTACAGGCCAAAACCTATAACGTTGGCGAACTCGTTCTACGCCTACCGGATAAGAAAAAGGACAAGCTCAAGCCCAAATGGGAGGGTCCCTTCATTATTGAACAGGTCTTAACCGGTGGAGCGTACCGTCTTCGGGATGCATCGGACAACCGCCTCGAGCCAAATCCATGGAACGCAGCTAGACTCCGAAGATTCTATGCCTAGTGACGGACTCCGTGTTCGTCTCCTTACCTCTGTCAAATCTTGATGCACCAGCCGCGCTCATTATACCTGGGGGCTTCCTATACAGAAGCTTAAATATTTTATGGGCTTCATGCCCCGCACATGTGTTATTCTTCCGCATGTACCTTTTTCGCCACTATATGCATCGATATGACTTAAGTTTTGGCCAAGCTGGGTTACCTGCCTCTTGTATTTATGCCCTACGTTCCCGTTAATTCGGCTAGGGCATAAGGGGAGCACCTCTGCGATTGTTACTGCCAGGTCAACGGATGTGTACCTCAGACTAGGTGAAGCCGAAAGCTAGCGTTCTTAAGGGAATATTCGGTCGGTGAATAAAAGATGAATTTTTGTTTTTTCCACTTGCCCCTAGATGTTTTTGCATGCGTCTCTTCTCGCAGTTCGGACATGCACATTAGGGCATGCATACGCAGGGAAAGGAACCGTTAACGGAACTATTCTCCCTGGAAGATGTTTCTTACTACCCATGTAATATAACATAACTAGTTGGGTACTTGTCTGTTCAAGCACTTATGACCCCTATGCCTAGTTTCCACGCATACCCCTGTTTTTACATAACTGAGATGGTATTCAGATACACTCTGGACTATCGGGTCCAGAGGTTGAAGCGAAAAGGTCAGCCATGACAAATGATTTACAATCCGGCTAGAGACATTCTACATGTCATTCAAATTACATAGTCACTTAGGCTGACTAAATTCTTCTTCTATGCCATCCAACACGCTGTCTAGCCTAGAAACCTGTAGGGAATATTGGCGCCTAACTCTACTTAGTGATACACCAAACTGACTGGGCTTTCTTTCCCATCGGGCCCCACAGGTCCGACCGCGGCCATGTGGTTTGGGTCAGCCTTGGTATACCGCGTCTTCAACATGGCCCCGGCTTCCCTGGCACCTTGACGGTAGGCCGATAACTTCCATAATCGGAAGCGCCGCCATGCTCCCTTGAGCTTATTTGCATGTCCTCCAAGGCCTTCGGGCAGGGAGATGGATGGCCACAAGGCCTGGGCAATACCTTGCATCACCTGCCGAACTTGTTCGTGTAGTTGTGAGAGCTCTGGTAGAAGATCACCCGCAGACCCGGGCATCTTGTTCGCGGGGCGACCAGTCAAGATACTGCGAGACATAACTCTGTTAGCTGGCTTCTTCACCGAACTCTTTTTGAAGTTTCTTCAAGCACTTACTGAAAATGCCGCGTCGAAGCCGTTTGTTCTCCTTCACGGAGTCTGACAGCTGGGCGCGAACATCCTTTAGTTCCACGCTCAGCTAGGTATTGGCATCTTGGAGATCGTTTTCTCCTGCCTAACCTTTGTAAGCACGCGCTCGCCAGCCTTTAGCCGTCGTATGACATGTTGCTCATCCGGATTCACTCTAGCGTCATCTCCAATATTTATTGTCAGAATTGCATGCATGCTACATCCTATCTGGTACCTGTCATTCTTTAAAGCAGGTGTTACCAGAGGGGGCCTTCTCGGACTCCTTCAATGCGGCAACTGCGGCCCGTAGATGGGCCTTGCACCCTTCCAGCTCTTGAGACAATTGGGTATTCTTCTCGGTAAGAACCTGCACAGATAATGATCCTAAATCAGTTGTGCCAACTGTTTCAAGTCTCGAGGGCTACTGATATATATATAATCATCAAATTTTCTTACCCGTATATCCTTTACATACTGGTCCGTGGCTCTGGCAAGACCATTTTGAGCAGCACGGATGTACGCGTCTCCCGAATTGAAGGCATCAAACGCCTCTTGGGAGAAACAAGCGTCACAGAGTACGGCCCGACGGCGCCTGTGATTCATCACAACAAAAAAATACACTTCCGTGATGATACGTGTTTTTCACAGTAGGTCGCGTTTTTTATCATGCATGTACATCCATGACAAATTTATGACATAATCAAGATAGTCAAAACTGTGCTGTCGTAGAAGTGTTCCATGACATTACGAAAATTATCATCACGGAAGTGTCCACTTCCATGACGATAAATCGCGCGTCACAGAAGTGCTTTCGTCAAGGGTGACCGACACGTGGCATCCACCGTAATGGAACGCCGTTAAGCTATCAGGTCGGGTTTTGGATCCGATAACCCATTAACAGCCCCGACCAATGGGGATTTTCCACGTGTAAAATCATCATTGGCTGCGAAACTGCGGTCGGCTCACCGCTGGGACAGATGTCATCCACTCATTGGACAGAACGCGCCTATGATACGTCGACACGTGGCACGACCCGACAAGTTTAATTGGGCCGGCCCAATTAAAGGCCCACAAGGTTGGCGGACCATAATGGGTCGGCCCAGCTAAAGGCCCACAAGATTTTGTGGACCATAATGGGCCGGCCCAGCTAAAGGCCCACGAGATTTTGCGGGCCATAATGGGCCGGCCCAGGTAAAGGCCCACAAGATTTTGCGGGCCATAATGGGCCGGCCCAGCTAAATGCCCACAAGATTTTTGTGTGCCATAATGGGCCGGCCTAGGTAAAGGCCCACAAGATTCTAGCGGATCATAATGGGCCGACCCAGCTAAAGGCCCATGAGATTTCGCCGACATTAATGGGCCGGCCCAGCTGTAGGCCCACAAGATTATGAGGACCCTAGTAGGCCGGCCCATTAACTGGCTGCCATGTTTTGGGCCAAATGCCTTGTCGGCCCATATCTGATCCGGTCAATTAATGGCTTGCCACGTTCCGGGCCTAAAAGTGGCCCATATGAGATCCGGCCCGTTATAAGCCTGCCACGTTCTGGGCCAAATTATGGCCCAGATCAGGTCTGGCCCTTTAAGAGGCTTTGGGCTCAATTATGGCCCATATCTAATTCGGCCCGGCAACTGGACACTAAGCTTTTGGGCCCACTTGCTAAACGCCCGCTTAGTAAATCAGACTGATATTAGTTTTGGCCTGTTAAGGGCCCGTTTAACATTTCGGCCCTATATTAATTTCGGCTGTTAAAAGCCCGTCATATAGTTGGGCCTAACTACGACCCGATTTGCATCCGGCCTGCTCGCAGCCGATATCTGATTGGGCCAAACAAGGACCGAGACAATTTTGGCATGTTAAAAGCCCGTGATTTGATTCGCACAATCATGGGTCGGGGTTCATTTCGGGCTGCTGCCGGCCCATGAGCTGTTCGGCACGTTTCAGGCCCAACCTACATCGTGATAGCATGACGGCCCGATTATGTACCGTAATTTTACGGTTTGGCCAGTTTACTGCGAAGACAGGATATATATACAGTAAAATAACTGCAGCATCGTGAATAAGAAAAAACCTAGACTATATAATAAAGAAATTACGGCATATTACATCCACGGGCATCAAAGTTCGCCACTATGATAATAAAGCACAAGCGGACAAGATTACATACACTGGGCATCAAAGATCGCCACTAGTGCAAATAAACACGACGACAAAATAATATACAAAACTGACAGACTTCAATAGAGTTCAAGAAAGGTTAGCCTCTTTGGGAGCTGCAAGCAAGCAAATGAGCAAGATGATGAGATCTGCGCTTGTTCAACACTTATATCTTCCTCACTCGAAAGATAAACAAGCGAAGACGGATGACAGGTTTTGCACATAAAAGTATCAAGTCTTGACAATTCATCACATTTCTTCGATTTAATAAAGTGACACAGTTTAAAATTGCATTAACACAATATGGTATTGTTCAGGTCAAGACATGGCGGAAATGACATTGTGAAGGAGTTGGCAGCTTCACGACAACACCGGATTACGATCAAGAACTCATAAGTATTAATGGTTAGTGTGTTGTCAATTTATACCATTTCAGATTGGCAAATAAAGAGACAGTTTAAATAATAGTAGAATGATATGATATTGTTCATAGTTAAGACATTGCAGAATATGACATTGTGCTTTGTAGTGGGTAGGTTCACCACACCAACTGGATTACGGATGAAGAATGAAGCATACATGCAAAGGCAAAGGAAGATCGCTTGCTCAGTATAGTTTAATTTACATGGTATGAAGAAGGAACTTGGTTGTACAACTGAAAACTTAAATTGAGAAAGGACAAACTTTTGTTTATGAACTACATAATAAACTTTAAATAAGCAATTTGATGCAAACACAAAAAATAAACAGCTGTTGCAGTCATGCCTAACCAAATATATACAACAAAGTTTGAAGGCTTGAGATGGACAAACTTACATTATTGGTGAAGACAGGCTCTATAAAGGCCTTGTCCATGCTGATGGGGGGGCAATTCAAGAAGTTTACCACAGAATCTTCTTCAAAAGCATTGCCTTTATTCTAAATTTTGTTAAGAGTAAATATAGATGTGATAATATACGAAAAAATGGAGAATATTTAAGATAAGATGAAGAGTGATGCTACATAACCAAGTAGCTATAAATGTAAGTGCAGCGATACAGGCAAAAGGTACAACCAAGAGCAATGCACAGCTAAAATTCTTCAGTACCAACCTTATGGTAAGAGTAAATATAGATCGGATGTGTAGAAAATGGAGGGCAAAGGAAAATAAGCTGCAGAGTGATGGTACATGAACAACTACCTGTCATTATAAGTGGGTACAGTCTACTGGAGTCGGTCCTACGTTTTGTGTCACTGGTTGTACAGCCAATATAAGTGGGGTGCTGTCTGATTTCTCCGGCACCACCACATTTTTCAAGGACTTTGCTGGTGCTCCTTCATGTTCGGCAATCACCCTCTTCCTTTTTGATGTATGATGCACAAGAACAGCATTTGAGTGGAAAAACATGGTATGATGACAGATGGAATATGTATTGATAATGGATGGGCATGGCATCTCGACATATATGATGAGTAAACTAAGCATATGGCGGTGCAAGAAAGTAGAAGAAATGCAAGATAACATATGCAAGATACCCGCAATCAATAAAACATTGCCAAATTAGAACAGGCACCTTGATGGGTGAACAGGACAGGCCATCTGCCTTTGACTCCTCGAGGTTAGAATAGTCATTAGGATCATATTCTGAACAAGAATCAACAGGTGGGGAGCGTATGAGTTTCATTGCATCCAGAATGGAACTCAATGCCTTGGTGCCAATTTTGTAAGTCATTGCAGTGTTTAGCTTCAAGAGTGGACTGCTGCTAGTGTGACACAAAGCAGCTACATGCATCATAGTGTAGATATAACGGGAAAACCTTAAGCATCGAGTAAAATCGGCAAAGTGGAACTTGATGGAATATATGTGCTAGTATTGCGATGCGGCTAGAAAGGCTTCGGATACCAGCTCTCTTCAAGTGAAGGTGCGGTGCTGTTAATATCATGTAACTCTCAAAGGCGACACAGCTCCCGCATTTCCTTGCTATTCTTATAGGATTCAAGTGAGCATGCCACTACAAATCCTATTCCTATGTTTACAAGATCCTCTGAACCAAAGAGGCTCAAAGTGTCCAAGACAACCGACCGTATAGACCTCTACCTTTGCAAATGTCCCCTGCTCATCTTCATTACAAGAAACATATCAGACTACTAGCATACTCCTCCGTTCCAAAATATAAGTCTTAGTAGAGATTTCCACTATGGATCACATACAGATGTATCCAGATACATTTTAGAGTGTAGATTCACTCATTTTTCTCCATATGTAGTCCATGGTGGAATCTATACAAAGACTTCTATTTAGGAATGGAGAGAGTACATACTAAAGAAGAACGGAAGAGGAACATGGTAAAGAAGAGCAAGCAGATTTTGGATAATAAAATGTTGGTTGCGCAGTGCCCACACATGATGAACCAGAGCGCATTAAGAATGCAACTCCCAGTTGTCTCTCGACCATTTCAGGCGGTTGGATGAAGATCCTACGTCTCCTAATCCTTCTTCTTCCTCGTCTCTGATTTTTCCCATACAGAACACCGCACAGACCACCGGCCCCCACCGCCTGTGTTCCTCCGCCATCCACACCCCCACCCGCGCCCCAACCCCCACCCGTGTCGAGTTTTCTTCGTTCGGTGAGGCCCCACAACCACCCAAGCCCCTTCGATCGCACCAGCGAACTCCGGCGAGCTCTGAAAAATCGACTGACCCAATTTTCAAATTTAGTCTACTTTGATTTAACTAGTGTGGAATATAAAAGAGGAAAACCATAAGCATTGGGAGTATAGTGTTGAGCGTGCCATGGCGGATCTGAAGGTGCAAACCGGACAAAGTCAACTCCGCAACCAAGACAAGAAATCAGAGTAAAGCAGTGGCGATCTATTTTCTTGCTGCGATAAATAAGTTGAGCAGATACAAAAGAGTACCGCCTCTGGTGCGGCGCCATGTACGCATCTGCTGAGAATTTGACGGTGCTGCGGTAGCGATGGCAGTCGGCAGCGTGGAAGCAGATCTAGGAGGGTAGACGGTGGCGGTGGGCGCGGTGGGCGAGGCAGTCGTAGGAGCGGCGCCCGGCAAGGTGGACGGCAGCGGGATGAAGCGAGAGGACGGGATGCAAGGATCCCGGTCCAAGGCGTGGATGAGAGAGGTCGATCTGTTGTAATGGACGGCGCGCGGGGTATCAGCTCGGCATGGTGGATGAGGACGGCGGTGGATGGGGTGGCGGACGGCGGACGGAGGAGGTGGGGTGGAGAGGGTGTTTTGGCGCCTATGGATGCGAATGGGGAAAAGGGAGGTAGAGAGGAAGGGGGGAACCATGTATTCAGGGCGCGCTTGTCTCAAATGCAAGGAAATTTACAAACTTAGCCCCCGTTTCAAATTTCTACTACATCACAGCAACGTTAGTCGGTTGGGGATAGGACGGTAATCTCGCATACACCGAATATTTGCCGACGAGAGTTTGTTTTTCGCGCCCACCGTGTATGAATATGAATCGGATAGGGAGTCGATTTCAGCCGAGGACACACTGTGTTTTGGCGCCCACCGTGTATGAATCCGTGTGAGAGGCGGTTACGTCACGTTTGGGTGAAATTACAAACCTACCCCTATCGAAACCTATAGAAATCCAGCGAGATAGGCTTTGCGTGGCGAGGATAGGCAGTAGTGATTTCCATCTCGCAGATTTTGGTTTCAAGGCGATTCTTCATGACTTTTCCGCTTCGTTCAAATTTTGCAGAGTGCATGTTTACCGTGCCAACTCAATTCGAATCCCATTTGTATTGTATTTTTTCGGGCTGGATCCATTTTCAATTGGAATTACATTCTATATACATCATTTTTTATATATACTTTCAAAAGCACAACAAAGAATTCTGCTCCTTTATATGTATAATATGATTTACAAATACAAAGATCTCGAAATCTTACGGTTGAATTCGGAAAAATTTAACCAAATTATGTTCTACTAAAATGTATGGATCAGTAATACCTACATATTAAATAACATAGATGTGCGTGAATTCATATGAGTATGCATGTTTAATAGATCAATTTTGGTTCGAGTATGGATTACATGTATCATCACCTTGAATTCAAATATTTGAATCCCTTTTTTGTTCACTCCTTTCAGGCCCATCTCTCTCGCATGCATGCTCCTTCAGGTAGCTATCACTCTCTTTTCTCCAGCTCACCCGCACGCTCACTTCATGTTTCTCCTATCCTCGTAAACATGGTCTCTCGACGTCTCCCTTGAGAAGTGTCACACTCTCCGTATCATTATACATTACACGGTTTTCATTATCTCTCACGTCTCTACTGTTCTCTAGTACTCGGTACCTAAGCTTTCTTTTTCACCGCCACACACACATTCTCCACTCGTTTTTCACTTTGTCTTTCTCTCTATGGGATTATCTCACACACCCTATATGTCTCTACATATGACTCATACCACTAAAATTACTCTCTCTCTCTCTCTCCTATAGACACAACATTTGTTGCGGTCTCCTTTTCGTCTCCATCCCAGACTGACATTATTCATTTGTTTACCGATTAGATAACCCCAACTACCGTCTCCTCTCTCTCTCACACAGACACACACACACACACACAACTCCTGCTTCCACTCCCCTTCCCGACTACCGTCTCTCTCTCACACACACAAACTCTCGCTTTCGCACCCCGACTCGTACTTCTCTCACAAACATTTATCGACTAGCTAGCCTCTAGATAGGTTTATACACCCGCACACTCGTGCTTCCACCATCGCATACATGTCTCTCTCCTGCTCCTTGTATCTATGTAGATTTTTCTTCCCTTCTCGAGACACGCCCTCTTGATCGTGCACACACGCACTATCGCCTCATTTTAAGTTGATACCTATCGCACACACACTCCTTGTGTCTTTGTCACACATGCACTCCGTCCTCCTCCACTCTCCCTCTCTCTCAGACACACATGGGCTTTTTGCAACCACTAGCAAGATGCCCATGCGCTGTACGGAACAGCAAGATGCATTTGTATGAGTAGTTTATCTTGTGGGGGAAAAGGATGAACGAGGGAAGGCCTTATTTGGAAATGTGGAGAGGGGTGTGGGTATCTTTTTGCAAAATTGCCATAGTTTCCTTCCTATCTGTCAGATATAGATCGGACGGCCTATATTGCAGGATGGCAGACACACGATCATCACCGACAATGCTTTGTATAAGAGTAGGGATAAAAAATAGAGTTGGTGATGATGGTGGGTCTGCTATCCTGCAATGTAGGTCGTCCGATTTATATCTGACGGATAGGAAGGAAAATATGGCAATTTACCCGCACTCTTCACCAAATTTTCAGATAAGGCCTTCCCTCGTTCATCCTTTTCTCCCACAAGATCTTGATGTTCCGTGCAACGCACGGGCATCTTGCTAGTAAGAGTAGAAATTAGACATATGCCTCTTCTCGAATCTTGAAACCAACAACATTCCTCCTTATCTCATCAAAAACGCCAAAGGAATATATTTTGAGTGAAACATAACATATTTTTTAGTGATATACGTATTTCAAAACTAGACTTTTTTTCTATCAAATCGGTGAATATGTAATAATCTACTTTGATCGTGTGGCAACGCATTGGCACATTGCTAGTAGTTATTATAATTTTTTGGACACCAGACAAATGGTGGAGTACATATCTGAAGAGAAGAGGCGCACACGATCGGCCTCTCGCTGTCTCGCATGATGAGTGTTACGTAAAGCGGCGTTAACAAATAAACCCTAAAACCCTAGGTGCACGATTGCTACATTCGCGGGTGCGAGTGCGTCTTGAGCACCTTTGTAGGAATAGTCAGCTCACGTGATAATTTGATCCGTAGGAGTTGATGGTCGGGACCACAGGTGAACGACTTGGAGCGCGGTGGCTTGCCAGTTGCCACAGATCGAGTAGCCACGTTTAAAATATCGTTTTTCTAGCGGGGTTAAGAGTTCCAATTTTCAATGGTGCGTTATAAGTAGTAAGTAGTTTTCAGAACGATTGGTATGGAGCGAAAATGGAATTCATAGTACTACGTAGCTCCTTGGCGTATGGTTGTATGGTTTTTTTTGCGATGGAGGTTGTATGGGTTTATGTTGAGAGATATTGAACATGGTAGTTCTAGGGCAAATACTATGTTTTAGATTTAGATGCTGGTTTTCAGTAATGAAAATTGGAAGGGGAAACCCTTCTTTGATTAAAAAAAACTACTACCTCCATTCTGGTTTAGTAGTCCCCATCGTACTTTGGGTCAAAGTTTGTCCATGAATTTTACTTCTAAGATGTGAATGGAAAACGAGATTTTGTTATACCCAAACAAAAAAGGACTGGAGGGAGTGATTGCTCTGACACGGACGCGACCTCTCATAGCGCAACATTGAACCGGCGTGTCGGCCAAGAGGGCCGCACTCGCTGCAGACCCGGCTAAGCACGCCTCCTCGCCGCGTGCAACCAGCTTAAGACTACCCCGCCTGCCTTCATTGAATCCGCGCGTGTGCCGACAACACGTCACGTCCTTCCGCGAGCCGGCAGGCATTTTAGAACACAAAAAATGACTAAAATATAATTAATTTACGCATGGTCTTGACTTGTTGTGCTCGCACTGGTAGCAGTTACTAGTAGAGGTTTTTCTTTATTTATAACTCTCCTCACATTTTTTTTGGCTTGGAAATGAATCATGGTTGTGGACATTATGTATGAAATGTGCAGATATCTGTGAACATGAGTTTGATGTGGAAGTTGAACTTGGAATGTCGGGCTTGCGTGAACTATACCATGTCAATGCTTAAATCATTATTGTTTGGAAAGTAATTGCTGTTATTACATGACCCAAAAAAACATTTTATGCCACATTAGTAGATGCACAAACATCACAACATGCATGCTGACTGGATAAACATTTGAACCTAGCTATTATGAAGGAAATTTTGTATTGACAACAGTTTTAGATAGCAGGAGGCGCTAGCCTGCTCTACCTCTGCTAGCTTATTTCTAGCTTCTTCCATCTCTTCTTTGGCTTGGATGAAGAGCATCTGATTGCTCTTTTCGCTTCTTCGTGAACTCAGCTACATTCTCAAGGGCTGCTGCACGCTTTCTTTCAGCCTTTACTAATGCCTCGAGGACACGAACAGTGGCGACTCCACCTGGCTTGTGTGTAATCCAGCATCATCTGGGAATTTGCACCTTGTGTCTAATCCAGAATCATTAGAGAACTGGAACCTTGTGTGTAATCCAGCCTCATTTTGGAAACATGATCTCGAGGTTGACCATACTTCCCTCCTCCCAGGAACTGCATCCTGACATGACGTTACTTCTTTTTTAGATCAATAATCAGAGCAACCTAGATCCATTTAGTAGAAGCCAGATAAACAGAACTCGGAGAAGTGAATTCAAAAGGAAAAAATATATAAAAATAGACTACAAGGTGAGAACACCCACTTCCTACATCAAGCTAAAAATGAAAGCATTAGGACGATTAAGACTCTTCGTATTACACATCGAAGAATACCACGCTTAAGAGAAACATAAACTACAACATATACACATCGAAGAACACAAGGCTACACGAAAGTATTTGAAAGGGTGTTACCTACCAAAGCTCGTTCTACAGGTTCGGTGCAGCTCCTCTTTAACTTGCCACGCTCCTTGAGGATGTCCCGAATATCCCGTGTTTGGTCTTCATTGCTCCTCTGCATGTTCGCACTCATGGTTTTAATATCTCAACATGGAAAGAAAAATGTACTACTAGTAATACTCGCGCATCTTGTGAGCAACATTAAAGCACTCGGCTGCCATGTTAGAGCATCTCCAACAGAATCGCAACGTGCGGCACTTTAAAAAAGCGTTTACAGTGCTGAGATCGAGAAGTAGATAGAGTAGAGGATAGTTCTCAGCATAGATAGATAAAAAAGGATAATTCAACTACTCCTCGTCGTCTGACTCCTCCTCGGTGATGTCCTCCTCCGACGTCTGACTGTAGGCGTGAAGATACCGATCGTCGTCGGATTCCCAGGGCGACGATGCTCCTAGCCTCATGTTGAATTGAGCATCCGCTTTTCGCCTACGCTTGTCCTCGCGATAGGCGGCTCGCTCCGCCCTCCTCTTATCCCATTCCGCCCTGCTTTGCGCGTAGAACTCGCGCTCGTTGATGATTTCATGCGGTTAGTGTTGGCGCCACAGTGCCATGGCTTCCTCGTCCATCTCGGCGATGTCGATACGGTGCTCCCGCCTCCGGTTGTCACGATGATCTTCGTCGGTGCTAAGCCGCGGCAGAGGCGCGAGCTCCTGTGCCTGCTCCCGCTTCGGCACGTTGGGGAAGTCCAATGTTCTATGAGGCCACCGGAGTTGCCACGCCGCCGCGTCCTACGCACGGGCGGCCTCACTGGCGGTGTCGAAATTGCCGAGCTCGAGGCGCATCCCGCGGAACCGGATCTCCGCGGAGAAGCCGCCGGAGGGGGGCGCGCGGACGTCGCGGTATCCCCAAGTTTCCGGTGATCTTGGCGGCATGGTGGCGCGAGTGGCGGCGAAAAATGAGCAGGAGAGAGCGGTGGCAAGGCGCAGAGCGGTGGGAGGCGTTGGATTTTATAAAGCGCCGGACGCGGCATAAAACTAGCGCCGCGCCTAGCCGCTTTTTCTGCAGCGATCCATTACCGACGTCTCTGCTATCTCTACTCTCTTCTCTACTGTTATATTTATTTAATATTTAATATTCAATATTTATCTCTACTTCCTTTACTGTCTACTTTCTTTTCTCTATACTTCTTTTTCTTGCAATATAGGCCGTCTGATTTATATCTGACAGATAGGAAGGAAACAAATGGGAATTTTGCAAAAGGATACCCATACCCCTCTCCAGATTTGCAAATAAGACCTTCCCACGTTCATCCTTTTCTCCCAAAAGATAAAATACTCATACAAATGCATCTTGATGCGTGCAACGCATGGCCATCTTGCTAGTTCTAAAAACATTTCCATCATTTGCCACAGTACTGGTTGCAGATGAAAACCCTACCCAAGCACAGCGCGATACAGGAGTGACGCACAATTACAAGCTGATATTCTGTTGGACAATGGAGGCTATAACCAATTACTTTTACGGGAACAATAGCAACCAGGAAATTTGAAGGGTAGGTATGAACAAAATTGGAACTGCACATGTACTGCTAAGTGATTCAATACACACATTACCAATCGAGGAGGAGAACGATAGTCGCGACAACCTCTGTGAGTCATGGTCGGCAACGGGAGTCAGTTCATTGTCCACGACGGTGGTACTTCTGCGCTTGGCGTCAGCTTCCGGGAAGCAGATCCGAGATCGTGGAAGAAGATGCCCGGGCAGAGGCTCCGTGTACGACGACGATGGTGGACCGGCTCTAGTGCGGCGTACGATGTCGTCGATGAGGCAGATTCGCTGCGGTGGACGAGTGCGCCGATGTAAAGGGGAGGAGCACGAAGGCTGCTATCGGTGTCAAAACCGGCGGATCTCGGGTAGGGGGTCCCGAACTGTGCGTCTAGGCGGATGGTAACAGGAGACAAGGGACACGATGTTTTTACCCAGGTTCGGGCCCTCTCGATGGAGGTAATACCCTACTCCTGCTTGATTAATATTGATGATATGGGTAGTACAAGAGTAGATCTACCACGAGATCAAGGAGGCTAAACCCTAGAAGCTAGCCTATGGTATGATTGTTCTTCGTCCTACGGACTAAAACCCTCCGGTTTATGTAGACACCGGATAGGTTAGGGTTACACAGTCGTTACAATGGTAGGAGATCTACATATCCGTGTCGCCAAGCTTGCCTTCCACGCCAAGGAAAGTCCCATCCGGACACGGACTAAGTCTTCAATCTTGTATCTTCATAGTCTTGGAGTCCGACCGTGACGATAGTCCGGCTATCCGGACAGCCCCTAGTCCAGGACTCCCTCACTAGCCCCTGAACCAGGCTTCAATGACGATGAGTCCGGCGTGTTGATTGTCTTGACATTGCGGCGGGTTCCTCCTCGAATACTTCATAGAAGGTTTTGAACACAAGGATAGTGTCCGGCTCTGCAAAACAAGTTCCACATAACACCATAGAGAGAATAATTTCTGCACAGATCTGCTGACGTATTCTGCGCTGTGACATCACACCACGACCAGGCCTTTATATGAATCGTTTTTTACTGTCCCACCTCAGCGTGTTTAGCGAGGCGGTTTCCTTGGCACGTCTCATCAAAGCATAGAACGTGCCTCCTTATTCCGTGATTCTCATCAATACGGACGTGGGTAACCCAACCATGCCCGTTGGCCTGCCGCCTCTATCAGAGGCGAGTCCTAATCGACCACGGGGTGGGCTCTTGGTATTCAAGCTCTTTATAATGAGAATAAGGCCCTCTTCTTTTTAAACCCTCCATCAATTTTGCCTCGCGCTTCGAGTTCCAACACCCAAAGCTTCAGATTCGGGCGCTTCAGACTTTCGACGATGTCCGGATCCGACCAACCTGACGATGGATGTCTTCCTCCATCACGAAAGAAGATGTACTAAATCTACGCGGCGCTGGTATCTAATGGCGAGATCTCGTATAGGCTGCCTGCTCGGGGCAGGTCATTCCCACTCTGAGCCAGGCGAGAGCGTGGTGTTCGTGTCCCACTTCCTTGAGGTTTAGGCTTCCAGCGGATCCCCTTAGTGCGGGGCTCATGTTTTATTATGGGCTTGATTTCCATGACTTGAGTCCGAGTCCATCCTCCATATCTCGTCATTCATTGTCGTATGTGAGGCCTCCCTCCGTATTACCCCCCACTTTGGATTGTGGCTCAAGACCTTCAAGGTGGAGCCAAAGATGATCGGGGGGCAACAAGAAGAGTGCGGAGGGGCGGTCATAAGCAAATGTGCTGATGCTCAGTGGCTCGAGGCTCTTTCAAGAGGAGTTTGGTTTGTGGCAGGGGTGGTTTTATATCACCGCTCGGGGGCACCAAATGGGCGGCGCTCCTGCCTTCCGCTCGGGTCCACCATAGCGGCTGGCATCATGGGTCAACAAGGGGCTCGACTGGGGGCCGTCCAAGGACGTCCCCTTGCTGCAGGGCCGTATGCGAGACCTCCAGGAAAGAGGGATCAATATGGTCGCAGTGGCGCAGGTTATGGTGATTCGGCGCCTTCAGCTCTGCAAACGTCGCCCCCTCCGCCTGTGGGAATTCAATCCGGAGGGACCACGAGCTCTCCAAGATTTTATGGGCACGACACCCGTGGAGATGTATAAAATGTTCTTCGGATCACAAGAGAAGTGTCCGGACTTGACCGAGGACGCAGGACTAAGCTGCAATCGCCCAGATACTCAAGTAGCAGTCCACGTAACCGGACAAGCTGTTCATTCATTTATTTTATATATATGCCCTTTAAAGTCGTTTCTTGAACAGGAGTGGATAGCCAAGGAAAATTTAATAAGGTGTCGGCTCCTCCCGAGACCACGCGGATCCTATCTTGACCAAGATGTTGAAGGTCGCGATTTTGAAGAAAGCGAAGGGGTAGCGGGGAAGCAACTGCCTCCATGAAGGAGGCTATCAAGGAAGGAGGATTAAGAGTCCCACCTTCCGAGGAGAGAAGAGGACCGCTTGGAAGATCCGGAGGTCAAGGCCTCAAAGAGGAAGGAATCTTGGCGGAGAGTCCGGCGCTGGGAAGTAACCCAACCGCATTATTTCCCAAGGGATCAACACTCCAGCGAGCCGTAAGTAAAAAGAAGGGTCTTGTAGATAAGGAACATCCTGTATTTATTCATGAAGATAACGAAATTGTACCTTGTAGTTTGGACCTCAGCCCTTTTCAGTGAGCTCGTCTTGAGGATCTTCTTCCGGAGATGATGGAGAGCAACGCCTCCACCGTCGCACCCTCATGTAGGCGGACGACCGGAGGTGTCGTCGCGGAGGGTTCCCCAAGTCGGCGGGCCGAAGGTCCGGCGCCAAGTGGCGTCTTGATCGGAGGAGTGAAGGATCTGCTCGAGGAAGCGGCTATTTGAGAAGATCACCGTGCTCTAATGGAGTACGGTGATTGAAAAATTGCATCCGCGGAGAGCAGATTGCATGAAGCCGTCGAAGCTTCTTGTGGGTTTGAGGTATGCAAAAATGATGTACCTTCAGCAGTTATGCATATAAAATCGCCTGTATAGATAGTAGCCCTGAGACTCGGTATGTTGTCAAAATTGACAGCGTGCGAGATCAAATTCTCAGATTATATCATATCGCCGCTCCTAAACAGGTGGCGGGCGTCCGGAGGCCAGCCGGATGATGAATATGCCGAACTAAGCGGCAACTTGCGAGGCGGATCACGGACATCGCGCTGGTCAATAAGCGGTTTGACGAGTCACAAGGTATGCGACCTCTATGAGGACACCTTGTAAGGGAGCTTGACGCCCATGTCTTACTATTAGTATGCTTAATGCAGATGGTGCCGCTGCCGTGGAGGAGCTGCGGGCAGAACTTCGCCGAGCGAAAGAGCAAGCCAGAATTAGTAATGCGGCCGCTTTAAAAGCGGTCGAAGAGCTAGAAGCTGAACGGGCTGCTCACTGCCGAAGCAAAGAGGAGATGGCCGATATGGCCAAAAAGTTAAGGAATACTACCGATCGCTGCGAGGTTCCTGAAAAAGAACGTCAAGGGGAACAAGAGGGCCTAAAGAAGGCATCCGCCGAATCCAAGAATGCCCAATCGGCTTTGAGAGCTGCCAAGGAGGAGTTGAGTCAGGCCGGGGCAATTGCGGCTGGAAAACCGTTTCTGCTGCGGAGGAAATATACAGATCCAAAGTAGATTCAGTTGGATAAGTTGTGGAGTTCGGAGGATGCTTATCTCGGACTTGGCGGCGAAGCGCCATGGACGCGATTGAGCACTTCGGGGCCAAAGGGCATGAAGGAAGAGCTATATTGGTCGCAATTCCATAGTCGGGCGTCCTCTGCCGCTAACCGATCGGTTGGCTGAATGGGCGAGCTGAATCGATTGTCGGATTTGCCATGAAGCATGTCTTGACTCACTTGTGGCGGACGGACCCCGGCACGAGCTATTTTGGTTTAGTGCAGCAGTTTCTTGAGTGCGGTGCAGCGTATCGGCCTTAATGAAGCGATCGGCGTGTATTGAGGGGCGCGGATGGCTCTTACCCGTGTCAAGACATCTTGGGCGAGATGAAGGCCAGCGATGTCGCATCCCAAGATTGGACAGAAGCAGTACTGCCGAGCACTACTTTGAAGAAGTCTGCCAGCGCTCATTTAATAGAGGCATGATGCTCGAAGGATATTATGTTTAAATGACATGTATGATTTGTGAAAACAATATTTCAATGTAATATAAGGGCTTTTTATACTTGTGTGGTCAAGTAGTAAACTACTCCTTGTGCGGCCGTTTATGTATATGTGTATATAACCTGAAAGATGGCATTCCTTGGCTTCCAGCCCCACGCACATAGTGCGGGGTGTTTCTAAAAAGCGCTTTTCACATTAATCCAACGTCTTGGTCCTGTTAAGGAGGTGATAGCGTAGCAAACCAGGCAACGGACTATAATGCTTTATCAACATCACTTAGCCATAGGAGTTCGAGGTGGGGCTACTATATAGCCCCACAGGGCACCGCACTCTCCGAATTCAGAAGTGCGTATGTGCGACGAAAACCGTCCTTCGTTAATCTGAAGGAATCCTAAACATTCCAATGAGTCGTCGAGTGGTTGACTAGTCTCTCGCTATATCATGACAGATCGGTTTCGGCTTTCTCTACTAAGGTGCTCGCTCGGCGAACCGGGCACTGTCGCAGTAGTTCTCTTGGTGTCGCGTTAGCCGTGAAAGCGGGCGTAAGGCAGCAAAACACAGAGCCGGGCAACCCAACATTTGACCAAAGACATGATTGGAGCTGATGCATATAAGGCCTAACTCGAGACACCGAATATTCCCTAAGGTATTCCGTCTTTATGAAAATGGGCAGAATAATTCCCTAAGCCCCTGGTGTCCAGGTACGCGCAAAAAAAAATTTGTTGCGGCCAATGCCAAAACACCAGCCTCCTCCTCGGTTATATTAAGGAACCGGGGGGATGTATATCAACAAGAGACAGTGAAAAAAGTTTTACGCAGGGTCTTAATCTAAAAAGAATCCTTGCAACGGGTCCCTACTGCACGTCTGCGCCTGTGTGTCCGTTGTGCCATATCCTGGACGGGTGTAGCACGTTGTTCATCTGTAAAAGAGAGGAACTTAGTTTGAAAGAAAAAGGATCGTGCGAAAGATGTACTTAATATTAAATAAACAGAGTACGGTTTGAAGAATTGAATAAAATTGATCTTTATTGTCTCTTGTTATACATGCATGCGGCCCCTCGTATGTGGGTATGCCTCTAGTAGGCGCCGGACTCGTCTAACCGTGTCCGGGGTTTGAATGACCGTTTCAGGTTCTTTGCCTAGCAGAGCCGGATAGCTGTGAGGCTATCAAGGCAGTCTCCCGTTCTTCCGTGCTCAAGTGACACTTGATACTTCCTTTTTAACGAGATGATGCCGCGTGGACCGGGCATTTTAAGTGTTAGAGATGCATAATGCGGTATTGCGTTAAAGCGGGCGAAAGCTTCGCGTCCCAATAGTGCTTGATGGCTACTTTTAAACGGGGCGACATGGAAGAGTAACCTTTCATGACGGAAGTTGTCGGATGAACCAAACACAACTTCTAGTAGTATGGAGCCCGTGCAAAGGGCATATGGGCATGGCATTACTCCTTTAAAGGAGGTGTTGCTACGGCGAATTTTGGTTGGGTTTATCCCCATCCTGCGGATTGTGTCTGATATATCAGGTTTAAGTCCTTGCCGCCATCCATGAGGACATGTGTAAATTGGAAACCGTCGATTATAGGATCCAATATCAAGGCAGTCCATCCTGCGTTACGGATATTATCGGAATAGTCACGATGGTCGAAGGTGATTGGTTTTGACAACCCGGTGTGCGTGCGCGCTTTTAGTGGGCGCTCTGTTTTCCTTTGATCACGTGAAGTGAGTTTACTGTTTTGACCTCCTGTGGGAGAGTTTTCTGTTTTCGAGGCTCGCTTGTGGTGCTCGTCGTCATCTTCACTTGGTGTGTCGAGCCCCTTGTGTTCGGCGTTGATCGCGGACTGCTTCAAGACCCAACAATTTACGTGGGTATGGTTAGCGAGCCTCCCAATCTTGTGGATTTGACATATCTTGTCCAAGATTTTGTTGAAGTTGGATAGCTCATCGCTATTGTCCTTAAGGGTAGTTTTTGTTGTTCTGCCGTGAACTTTTGAATCGGCATTGTTGCCGTGCTCTTTGGATTGTTCCTTTTAATCCAGCGCTGGTCCTTGTTGTGCCGTGGTTTCCGTTCCATCCCTGATTTCGGATGTACTCGGGTCACTTTGGTGATGCATCTTGCTAGCCAACTATCCTCTCCCGCAAAAGCGGGTCATGAGGCTTGTTAATGCGGCCATTGTTCTTGGCTTTTCTTGGCGAGGTGTCTCGCGAGCCATTCGTCTCGGACGTTGTGTTTGAAAGCTGCTAAGGCTTGACCTCCGGACAGTCGACTATTTGGTTCTTTTAGTAAGGAACCTGTTCAGAATTTTCGGGCTGCCTCTCGGGCTGTTGAGTTATGTGACTTAGATCGTCTGCGTCCCGAGGGCGGACATAGGTCCCGTGAATTTGCCGAAATGCATCCTCGAGCTCTTCCCAGCTTCCAATGGTATTTTCGGGAGGCTCTTAAGCCAATGCCGAGCTGGCCCTTTGAGTTTAAGGGTAAGTATTTTATGGCGTGGAGATCATCTCCTCTAGCCATGTGTATGTGGAGGATGTAATCCTCAATCCGAACTCAGTGTCTGTTGTTCCGTCGTATGCCTCGATGTTTACGGGTTTGAATCCGCTGAAATTCATGATCCAGCACCTCGTCGGTGAAACATAGGGGTGTGTGGCGCCCCTATATTTGGGTGTGCCGTGATCTTGAATTTTGGCGTATTGCATTGCTTTGTGAGCATGCTTTCTTGGCCCATAGATGGACATAACTGGGCCATCCTTTTGGCGTGAATCCTTATGCGGATCGCATATTGGCTTGTGTCTTGGCACCATTTGCCGCTCTCTTTTTGCCGTGAGTCGTCCATCCGACGGGTGGCCTTCTTGCTTTTAATTGTGGGGCTCTAAGGCCTCCTCGTCAATCAGGCGGTAGCTTTCTTTTGGGTAGCACTTTGTTCGCGTATGTCGCCATACTTGTCTCTGGTGCTGAATACTTTGCTCCATCGATCCTCGAGTGCATCTTCCGCTGTTTTGAGCTTCGCCGCTGCTTTTTCAGGCTCTTGTGCGATGGCGACGAGCCTTTTCGGAAGTCACTTTGCTCAATGGTTTGTCCGCGTGAGATCGTCCGGACTGTTGTCTTCGCCGGGACGGATTGTTTATCAAGTTGTCTTGTTGGACGATTGCTCGATAGCTTGTTCGTTGTCCACGGTTCGCCCTGCTCAATGGCTGGGTCTTTGTTGGCGGGACTTTGTTCCGCGTTTACGTTGCTGTTTTGACTGCTTTTGAGGATTTATCCTTTGTAGCGTCCCGTTGTTCCTCGCTCTTCATTTCCTTTAGGTGTATCCACCATGTATACATCATGGGATGAGGTTGTCCAGCATCCTATAGGTGCTGGTTCATTATTGTCTCCTACATCGTCGTCCATACCGTCGATGTCTTGAGTCGAAATCGAAAGCACGTCGTGTAAGCTTTCGACGATGGCTATAAGTGGGTGGTGGGTGGGTATTGAATTTCTTCATCGTCCGCATCCCAACCTTCCTGACCGTAGTCCGGCCAGGGCTCTTCGGATAAAGAGAGTGACTTTAGTGAATTCAGCATGTTGCCAAAGGGCGAGTGCTGAAAGATGTCTGCGGCCGTGAACTCCATAACGGGCGCCCAATTGGATTCGATTGGCAAGGGCGCGGAGGGTTGGTCCGGAGAGGAGTCCGGCACCACAGGTCGAGGTCTTCGCAAAGGACAGGGATGGAGTTCGGCTCGATCGTCGTAGAGATTGTAGCCCCCGAGGCGGTGTTCAACCACTCGTCCTCGATCGGGGAATCCGGCCCCGGATTAAGGGTCGGAACGGATACTGGTGCGGCCTCCAGGGCACTGTTCAGCTGCAGAGCTAGATCATGCCCATTGAGACAGTGCGGCTCGCTTGGCTGCGGATCGAATCCGTCGAAGATCAAGTCTCCGCGGATGTCGGCCGTATAGTTTAAACTTCCAAATCTGACCTGATGGCCAGGGGCGTAGCTTTCGATCTGCTCCAGATGGCCAAGCGAATTGGCCCGCAGTGCAAAGCCGTCGAACACGAAGATCTGTCCGGGAGAAAAGTCTCACCACGGACGCGTCGTTGTTGATGATCGAAGGAGCCATCAGACCTATCGGTGGCGACACATAGGAACTCTCAATGAAAGCACCAATGTCGGTGTCAAAACCGGCGGATCTCGGGTGGGGGTCGCGAACTATGCGTCCCTAGCGGATGGTAACGGAGACAAGGGACACGATGTTTTTACCTGTGTTGGGCCCTCTCGATGGAGGTAATACCCTACTCCTGCTTGATTAATATTGATGATATGGGTCGTACTAGAGTAGATCTACCACGAGATCAAGGAGGCTAAACCCTAGAAGCTAGCCTATGGTATGATTGTTCTTCGTCCTACGGACTAAAACCCTCCGGTTTATATAGACACCGGATAGGTTAGGGTTACACAGAGTCGGTTACAATGGTAGGAGATCTACATATCCGTATCTTCATAGTCTTGGAGTCCGGCCGTGACGATAGTCCGGCTATCCGGACACCCCCTAGTCCGGGACTCCCTCAGCTGCGGTGCCGTGGAGAAGTCTATTTTGCGGTGGGGACAGAAAATGGGGAGTATTCAGGTGTACTACTCTGGGTGCCGGGGTGGGG
>JAHIAM010006680.1:0-47013 GCA_021605205.1 Aegilops longissima | reverse complement strand
AAGGTGCCTTGCTTGAGATTGCGGAACTCCTCACGCTTGCTCTCAACAACACTCTTCGAATATGATGAGCTCGGAAAACACGGCGGAACTCATCCTGTAATGACACGACCTCCTCTGGAATCTTTGTATTGTGGAACCACTCAGCAGCTTGATCCTTGAGTTGAAACGATGCAAACTTGACAAAGTCCTCGTGTCCGACATTGCTATACCAAAGTGCTTGCAGATGTCCACTAGCCAATCATCGCGTCTGTTGCCTCAACACGTAAACCGAAAGACTTCGCTGATTAGCGAGAAACCGATCGAGAGTAGCAAAGTGTGGCTGATTGTTGCCTTGACCTTGATTGCCTTGATTGCCTTGATTGCCTTGCCCTGAGTGCGTTCTTGCAAGAGCTGCAAAATCATCTCGAGCATTGGCATTGGTGGCTGCCATGATAGCTTGCCGTGCTTACGGAGGCGGAGGTGGAGGTGGAGGTGGAGGATTGACCGATCTCCATCATTGCGATCCGGATTCAGACGCGTTGGCGGAGCCATCCTGAAGAGGGTGACATCCGTTAGTCCTTTGATAGACAAAAAGATAAGTAGAATCAACGGATAGAAATTGCAACATATAGTCTTCACAATAAACATTCGAACAAGAATGAACGAATGAATTCCAAAGTTAATCATCACACATCCATTAAAGTGAGAAGCCACTTAGCTATAGATATGGAAACAACATCTGTCTTAGAAACTATTCGAATATCA
The DNA here is from genome assembly GCA_021605205.1 of Aegilops longissima. Lineage (NCBI taxonomy): Eukaryota > Viridiplantae > Streptophyta > Magnoliopsida > Poales > Poaceae > Aegilops > Aegilops longissima. Next base: position 46,269 of record JAHIAM010006680.1, on the reverse strand, counting down.
CAACTGAAAACAAAAGATTGGCTACTAGAATGAGCCGGAACAAACACATGATAGAGATTTCGCTCAAAGTGTTCGTGGTGGGGCCCACACGGACACGACGTATAGCGGACGTCACGAATGACTAACAAGACGTCCCCGAATCAGCATAGCCAAGGATTCTTTAAGACGTCTCGCGACCACTGTAAATCGACCGTGAATGGGCGGACCACTAGACGTTGAACCCCAATCTCAAATCATACATCCGTCGGAAAGAATATCCCGTAAGCTACTAGAATTCCCACCTATAAACTCCGAAACTTTCGGTTATGCAATCTGGTGTTGGGGATACAGGGACACAAAATATATCACCCAAACTAACAATACCTAGATCCAAATTGTATCCATCCGTCAACACATAACCAAGAAATCCTCGAAATCGTGTACCTCGACCTTCAAAAACATCCGTTATGCAAGTCATGGCAATACTCCCTTTTCGCCACAGATCTTTGGCTATCGAGGTTATCTCACCAACAACTGCACAAAAGAGATTTCGATGTCGGCAAAACTCGGTATTCCAGAATCGCAACGATAAAATTGTGACGACAACACCTCGGAGCTCAACTCCCCGGACACCGCCACAACCCCTAAATGTCGGGAGGCACCAAGAACAATGTTCTCGCCACAAAACCATCGGAACGATTCCAAGATACCCACGTGATCCTAAAAAATTTTTAGTGAAATTTGAGAAGAGAAAGTCAAAACTCTACGTCGGATACCTCACCAGAGCGACGAAGGACCGGAAGTAAAAAGAATCCTACTCTCCGATATATATAATCCTAAGACTCAAAACATTTTCCATTCTAGACTCAACAACGCCAAGAAACAATCAAGTAGGGGCTCCTAAGTCGGGAAGGCTCGATTACCAACTATGAACGCTTCGATGCGGCTATATCTCCCACGTGTCGAGGCACGACTTAGAGGCATAACCGCATTGAAAGCAATGTCGCAAGTGAGGTAATCTTCACACAACCCATGTAATAATTAAGGGAAAGAAACATAGTTGGCTTACAATCGCCACTTCACGCAGTACATAATTAAACATACATCATTCAGAGTACACTCAAGGTCCGACTACGGAACCAAAATGAAGAAGATACCCCACATGCTAACACAGATCCCCGAATCGTCCCAACTGGGCACCACTACTGATCATCTGGAAACGACACATAGTAACGACCACGCCTCGTCGAACTCCCACTTGAGCTCGGTGGAATCACCTGACCGCATCGTCGGAACCTCGCAAATCGTGTTTGAAGTATCCGTGAGTCACGGGACTCAGCAATCTCACACCCGAGATCAAGACTATTTAAGCTAATAGGAAGGACAGAGTAGTAAAGTGGAGCTGCAGCAAGCGACTAGCATATATGGTGGCTACTTCGCAAAAGAGAGCGAGAAGAGAAGCAAAGCACGGTCGTGAAACTAGTAGTGATCAAGAAGTGATCCTGAACTACTTACGCCGACATAACTCCAACACCGTGTTCACTTCCCTGACTCCGCGAGAAGAGACCATCACGGTAACACCGCGTTGATGTGTATTTTATCGAGGTCCACTTTAGGTTATCTACAACCGACATTAACAAATTCCCATCTGCCTCATAACCGCGGGCACGGCTTTGAAAGATAATACCTGCGCAGGGTGTCCCAACTTAGCCCATTATAAGCTCTCACGGTCAACGAAGGATATTCCTTCTACCGAAGACCCGATCAATCTCGGAATCCGGACTACAAGACATCTCGACAAAGAATAAAACAAGTCCAGCAAGCCACCGGATGTGCCGACAAATCCCGATAGGAGCTGCACATATCTCGTCTCGTGGCACACCGGATCGTCTAAGCTTCCTAGAGGCCAACCCAGAGTTGCCCCCGGTACACCACCGGCGGTCGACAGCTTGGACCAACACTCAAGGAGCACTGGCCGGGGTTAAAATAAAAGATGACCCTTGAGTCTGCAGAACCCTAGGGAAAAAGGCTTAGGTGGCAAATGGTAAAACCAATGTTGGGCCTTGCTGAAAAGTCTTATTCAAAGCGAACTGTCAAGGGGTCCCATAAATCACCCAACCGTAAGGAACGCAAAATCAAGGAACATAACACCGGTATGACGGAAACTAGGGTGGCAAGAGGGAACAAAACACTGTGCATAAGGCCGAGCCTTCCACCCTTTACCAAGTATATAGATGCATTAATTATAGCAGATATATATTGTGATATCCCCAACAAGTAAACATGTTCCAACAAGGAACAACATCTCCATGTTCCAACAAGGAACAAACTTCACTTCACTGCAACTAGCAACGCTATAAGAGGGCTGAGCAAAGCGGTAACATAGCCAATCAACGGTTTGCTAGGAAAGGATGGTTAGGGGCTGACATGGCAATATGGGTGGCATGATATAGCAAGTGGTAGGCATCGTAGCATAGGCATAGCAAAAGAGCGAGCAACTAGCATAGCAAAGATAGAAGTGATTTCGAGGGTATGGTCATCTTGCCTGCAATGGTCTCAGAGTTGTCGAAAGCTTGATCCTCGAAAACGTTCTCAACAGGCTCCTCGTTCACGTACTCGTCTCCCGACTCTACCCAAAGCAACAACACAAACAAAGGAACCACAATAAATCACGGTGCAATGCACAATCAACATGATGCAAAACATGACATGATATGCGGGATGCGATATGCAATGCTTATATGCGCCCGGAAGGAAAATGATGAACCAGGCATCAACTTGGCAAACCAAGCATGCCACTGAAAGATGAGATGATTTCGGTTGAAATCGATATAAAGATCACCGGAAGCGGATGCACGGTTTGAAATGGCAAGCAAAACAAGATTGGCGCAAATCTGCCATTAACAGCATGATGCCACTTAGCAAGCAACAAATAATTAAGCTACTGCACCCAAACGTAACCACAAAGCACATGGCAGTGATCTACATGATGCTCGACAAAAGATGAGCACTGAGCTACGGCTAGTTCACATCATAACATGTTCAAACAAGCATGGCAAAAGAGCTCAAAGTAACAGGCTGGACATGGCAAAAACAGTAACAGGTTGCAATGTTCAGAGCATCAAAACTACATGCTACAGGAACTTAAAATAGCAAAACATGGCATGGCATGAATCTACTCAAAGCATATTTCAAAAGTCCCTTACTGACCATAAGCCAAAAAGGACTAGAAAATATAATAACACCCATGTCAATATGGAAAGTCTTGTTAACAGATTCAGCAACTTGACATGTCAAAAACTGATAACGAGATGGCATGTTAACAAGCTCAATGCACTCACTACAGGGCCTCAAATGATAAACTAAGCATACATACATCAAGAAGACATGATATAGAAGACATCCATGGCAAGAACACTAACATAGCATATATGGATCAACCACGACAAGCTAGGCAAAATTGAATAACACGTATACAATCTGCCAGGAATCATTTGGTAGCAAAAGTAGAGCTCGATTGACTCAAGCTATGGCATCCCATAATTGCAAACAAAGGCATGGATGGATAGAGCAAGTCATGCTTTTCAAAACACCCTTACTGAAGTATCTCAAAATATGCATAGATCTCCCGGTATCATCAAGCAAACATGGCATCAAAATCAGCTAAAACAGGGCTGAAATCAGCAACATTAGGACACCTACTTTGCATGCTTGTGCTAGTCACCACATAGATCACAAAAATACATGGCATATACCACTGGAAAGATGACATGGCATTTTACAAAACTCATGTAGGACTCAAAACCATAGGGTGCACATATTAATCATAGCAAAAATAACAAAAGTGCAACTTCTGATAAAAATCAGAAACTATCAGCACCTTGCATTCTTCCAGCAGCATTTCGGGCATCAAGATGAGCTCAAATGAAAATGATGCAATGGAATGAAATGATCTACTCTTCGAGACGAACATTTTGACATATTATACGCGAAAAATGGATCTACGGATGCGAAGATATAGCACGTTGAAAAATGCACGAAATTAACAAGATAAAGGACTTAGAAGAAAAGAGAGAGAGAAGAGGTCAACGCGCGGCGCGGAGCCCGAGGTTGGATCGGGCCCCCGACCCGATCGGCGCGCGGCGGCTCCGGAGTTCGCCGGGAGGCGCCGGCGAGGGGGGAGGCGGCGACCGGGCCGAGGTCGCCGGAGGAGAGGAGGCGCCGGCGAGGCGCTGCTGCCGGCGACGAGGCGGGCGGCGAGGGGCGGCCGATGGCGGCTCCCGACCCGATCGGCCTTGATGGACGGCGGAGAGAAGCGGCGGCGGGCGGGCGGCGCGCCTGGCGGCGAGGTGGCGGCGGTGGCGCATGGCGCGGGCGCGGGCGCCGAGGCGCGGGCGACGGCGACGGCGGCGGCGAACTCTCATGCTGGGTTCGATCCGGCCCAAGGCGGCCCAGGGCGCGGGCGGCGGACGCGGGCGATTGTCCGGCGCGGGCGGACCGTCCGGCGCGGCGCGGAGGGAGATTAGGGTTTCGGGAAGAGGATGATCCGGAAATTTTTGGGAGGGTGCTTAAATAGGCATAGAGGGAGCTAGGAGAGTCCAAATGAGGTGTAGTTTTCGCCCACACGATCGTGATCGAACGACGGAGAGCATGGAGGTGACTTAGATGGGTTATTGGGCTGTTTTGAAGGGGTGTTGGGCTGCAACTTAAAAGAGGCCTTTGCGAAGGTGCGGTTAACCGTTGGAGTACCAAACGAGCTCCAAATGACCCGAAACTTGACCGGTGGCCTCCGGGTGTTATACCAAGGCCACTAGACAAACCTCGGTCCATTTCGAGAAGGTTTAAATACCCGCACACGGAAAAACGTAAAAGGGACCGCCGGGGGAGATAGGAGTGTCGGATTGCAAAACGGACAACGGGAGAAATGCTCGGAATCATGAGACGAACACGTATGCAAATGCGATGCACATGATGACATAATATAAAATGCATGACACGGGCAAAATGCAAAATGGAGAAAAACCCAACCACGGAGGGAATATCATATAACAATGCCGAAAATGGCAAGAGTCGGAGTTACAAATATGGAAAGTTACTTCCGGGGTGTTACAGGTTTGGATGAACAGTGAGCGGTGGCGTTGCCTCTGGATGAACAGGACCCCGTGGTGTGGTGGAGGGCTAGATGAACAGTAGACGGTGGAGGGGTGCCCGTGGAGGGGTGGATGAACACGACCCCGTGGTGTGGAGGGCTGGATGAACAGAGAGCGGTGGAGGGGTGCCCGTGGAGGGTGGTTGAACAGGACCCGTGGTGTGGAGGGCTGGATGAGCAGTGAGCGGTGGAGGGTGGTTGAACAGTGAGCCGGTGGAGTAAGCGGTGGAGGCTGGATGAACAGGAGCCCGTGGAGGCTGGATGAACAGGAGCCCGTGGAGGCTGGAGGAGGTCGATGGTGGAGATGAACAGTATCCCGTGGAGTCCCATTTTGCGGTACGCCACACCCCTCCCGATGAAAAGGACCCCTGTTTCGACCGTAGCGCTCCAACACAAGTCCGTTTCGTCCGTTTTGCGGTACGCCACACCCCTCCCGATCAACAGGACCCCCGTTTCGACCGTAGGAGGTTCGTTTTGTCTGTTTTGCGGTACGCCAGACCCCTCCCTATGAACAGGATCCCGTTTCGAACGTGGCCGGTCAAACACAAGGCCGTTTCCTCGGTTGTGCGTTACGCCAGGCCTCGTTTCCATCGCCTGTTCCGTCCAAGCCCTCCCGATGAACACGACCACGCATTCCGTTTCGACCCAGCCGGTTGGCTCCCACGCGTTCCGTTGCCTCCCGATGAACACGACGCATTCCGTTGCCTCCCCATGAACACGACGCATTCCGTTGCCTCCCCATGAACATGACGCATTCCGTTGCCTTCCCATGAACACGACGACGATGCTGTTTCTCCATTCAGACCCAGCCATGTACACGAGCCCTGGCCGTACGTATGCGCGAGTAGGCGTTTGAGACCCTGACCGTATGTACGTACGTGGCCGTATTTTCTTTCTTGCACCCTGGCCGCTGTATGTACGTGTACATGCTACGTGCGCGCCTCTACTACGACACGTACGCGCCTCTACTACGACACGTGCGCGGCTCTACATCGACCAGTATATATGTACGTACACGTTCGCGACCAGAATGACAACGCTACGTACGCTTCGACCGGGTGGGTCCCAACTTTCAGGCAATTCCTTGCCTGCGAAGATGTAGCTGGTGGGTCCCAGCAGTCAGGGGGGCGAATCGTTTTGTTTTTTTTGCCCGGACGCACTTCCTTGCGTGCGAGGATGTAGCTGGTGGGTCCCAGCAGTCAGGGGGGCGAATCGTTTTTTTTGCCCGAACGCACTTCCTTGCGTGCGAAGGTGTAGCTGGTGGGTCCCAGGAGTCAGGGGGGAAACATTTTTTTCAAGAAATACGGTGGCCCATCCGGTGGGTCCCTGCTGTCAAGTGGAGGAATCATTATTTTCCGCGTAATAAGGAGGCATTTCCTTGCTGCCGCCGTGGACCCAGCTGTCAATCTCTCCACATACAGTCCACGTCCGATGGAAGTCGTTCCTTGACCACGTTGACCACGCCGCGCCGAGAGCACCAGGGCGGTGGACGACGGCGAGGCCTAGGAAGGGGACTACGCGGAGCCGGTGAAGTCGCGGCAGTGGATGCCCATGCGGAGAGGAGTATGAGGGTTCACTCGTTCGGCTGCGGTGTGAGGCTGTCGTCGCCGTAAGGCCTGGCCAGCGGTGGGAATAGTAGGGGGCGGTGAGGTCTCCGTGGTGATACGTCCATTTTGCATCATTCTTTTATGTCAATATTTATTGCATTACGGGCTGTTATTTTACGTTATGTCACAATACTTATGGCTATTCTCTCTTATTTTACAAGGTTTACATGAAGAGGGAGAATGCCGGCAGCTGGAATTCTAGGCTGGAAAAGGAGCAAATATTGAAGGACTATTCTGCGCAACTCCAAAAGTCCTGAAACTCCACGAGATACCTTAGAATAAATAAAGAAAAATCATCGCCAAAGATGAAGGCCAGGGGGTCCACACCCTACTCACGAGGGTGGTGGGCGCGCCCCCCTGGGCGCGCCCCCTACCTCGTGGGCCCCCTGGTGGCTCTCCGACGTCCATCTTCGCCTACATGAAGTCTTTCGATGAGAGAAAAATAGGAAGCAACCTTTCGGGACGAGACTCCGCCGCCACTAGGCGGAACCTTGGCAGAACCAATCTAGGGCTCTGGCAGAGCTGTGCTGCCAGGGACACTTCCCTCCGGGAGGGGGAAATCATCACCATCGTCATCACCAACGCCCCTCTCATCGGGAGAGGGCAATCTCCATCAACATCTTCACCAGCACCATCTCATCTCCAAACCCTAGTTCATCTCTTGTATCCAATTCTGGTCTCCAAGTCCGGGATTGGTGCTAGTAGGTTGCTAGTAGTGTTGATTACTCCTTGTAGTTGATGCTAGTTGGTTTATTTGGTGGAAGATCATAGTTCAGATCCTTTATGCATATTATTACCCCTATGATTATGAACATGAGTATGTTTTGTGAGTAGTTATGTTTGTTCCTGAGGACAAGGGAGAAGTCTTGCTATTAGTAGTCATGTGAATTAGGTATTCGTTCGATATTTTGATGAGATGTATGTTGTCTAGCCTCTAGTGGTGTTATGTGAACATCGACTACATAACACTTCACCATTATTTGGGCCTAGAGGAAGGCATTGGGAAGTAGTAAGTAGATGATGGGTTGCTAGAGTGACAGAAGCTTAAACCCTAGTTTATGCGTTGCTTCGTAAGGGGCTGATTTGGATCCATATGTTTCACGCTATGGTTAGGTTTACCTTAATACTTTTGTTGTAGTTGCGGATGCTTGCAATAGAGGTTAATCATAAGTGGGATGTTTGTTCAAGTAAGAACAGCACCCAAGCACCGGTCCACCCACATATCAAATTATCAAAGTACCGAACGCGAATCATATGAACGTGATGAAAACTAGCTTGACGATATTCCCATGTGTCCTCGGGAGCACTTTTCCTATTATAAGAGTTCGTTCCGGCTTGTCCTTTGCTACAAAAAGGATTGGGCCACCTTTCTGCACCTTATTTACTTTTGTTACTTGTTGCTCGTTACAATTTACCTTATCACAAAACTATCTGTTACCACTTATTTCATGATTTGCAGAGAATACCTTGCTGAAAACGCTTATCATTTCCTTCGCTCCTCGTTGGGTTCGACACTCTTACTTATCGAAAGGACTACGATAGATCCCCTATACTTGTGGGTCATCAAGACTCTTTTAAGGCGCCGCTGCGGGAGTGAAGCGCCTTTGGTAGGTGGAATTTCGTAAGGAAAAATTTATTTAGTGTGCTGAAATTTTCTGTCACTTGTTACTATGGAAAGTATTTGTCTGAGGGGCTGGTTCGGGGTATCTTCACCCCGTCCAGTAGAGCAAAGAGTTGCTCCTCAGCCTATTCAACCTACTGAACCTATTGAAAATGAAACTCCTTTTGAATTTCCTTCGGGTATGATGGAAAAACTGCTAGCTAACACTTTTGCAGGAGATGGAACAAAGCATCCTGACGAGCATCTACGCTATGTGGATGATATTTGTGGATGATTTAAGCTTGCAGGTATACCCGATGATGTTGTTAAGATGAAGGCTTTCCCTTTATCTTTGGAGGGAGACGCATTGACATGGTATAGGCTATGTGATGATACGAGATCATGGAACTATAAAAGAGTGAAATTGGAATTTCATCAAAAGTATTACCCTATGCATCTTGTTCATCGTGATCGCAATTATATATATAATTTTTGGCCTCGCGAAGGAGAAAGCATAGCTCAAGCTTGGGGGAGGCTTAAATCAATGTTATATTCATGCCCCAATCATGAGCTCTCAAAACTGACAATTCTTCAGAATTTTTATGCTCGGCTTTCTGAAAACAATCGCACCATGCTCGATACTTCTTGTGCTGGCTCTTGTATGATGAAGACTATTGAATTCAAATGGAATTTATTGGATAGAATTAAATGCAATTCTGAAGATTGGGACCTTGACGAAGGTAAGGAGTCAGGTATGACGCCTAAGTTTGATTGTGTTAAATCTTTTATGGATGCCGATATTTTCCGTAAGTTTAGCACTAAATATGGACTTGACTCTGAGATAGTAGCTTCTTTCTGTGAATCTTTTGCTACTTATGTTGATCTCCCTAAAGAGAAGTGCTTCAAATATCATCCTCCCATAGAAGTAAAAGTAGCTGCACCTATTAAAGTTGAAGAAAAGACTGTCACTTATAATGATCCTATTGTTCCCACCTCTTATGTTGAGAAACCACCTTTCCCTGTTAGAGTAAAGGATCATGCTAAAGCTTCAACTGTTGTTCGTAAAAGCAATACTAGAACTTATACACCTCCTGAACAAGTCAAAGTAGAACCTAATATTGCTATTGTTAAAGAACTCTTGTCTGATAATATTGATGGGCATGTCATTCAATTCTCTGGTGAAACTGCTAGAATTGCTAAACCCTGTGATAGAGATAAACATAGACCTGTGGTAGGCGTTCCTGTTATTTCTGTTAAAATAGGAGATCATTGTTATCATGGCTTACGTGATATGGGTGCTAGTGCTAGTGTTATACCCATTGACTTATATAAAGAAATTATGCATGATATCGCACCTGCTGAGTTAGAAGATATTGATGTTACAATTAAACTTGCTAATAGAGATACTATATCTGCAATGGGAATTGTTAGAGATGTTGAAGTCTTGTGTGGAAAAACCAAATATCCCGCTGATTTCCTTGTTCTTGGTTCTCCACAAGATAGCTTTTGTCCCATTATTTTGCTAGACCCTTCTTGAATACTGTTAATGCTACATTAGACTGCAAAAAGAATGTTGTTACTGTTGGCTTGGATGATATGGTTCATGAGTTTAATTTCTCTAAATTTAGTAAACAACATCGTGAGGAAGAATTGCCTAGTAATGATGAAATTATTGGTCTTGCTTCTATTGCCGTACCTCCTAGTGATCCTTTGGAACACTATTTGCTGGACCATGAAAATGAGATGTTCATGAATGAAAGAAGGGAAATAGATGAAGTATTCTTTAAACAGGAACCTATTCTGCAACATAATTTGCCTGTTGAAATCCTAGGGGATCCTCCTCCACCCAAGGGTGATCCCGTGCTTGAGCTTAAACCGTTGCCTGATAATCTTAAATATGCTTATCTTGATGAAAAGAAAATTTATCCTGTTATTATTAGTGCTAACCTTTCAGAGCATGAAGAGGAAAGATTATTGAAAACTCTAAAGAAGCACCGTGCTGCTATTGGATATACTCCGGATGATCTTAAGGGCATTAGTCCCACTCTATGTCAACATAAAATAAATTTGGAAGCTGATGCCAAACCAGTTTGTGATCCTCAACGACGTTTGAATCCTAAAATGAAAGAAGTTGTAAGAAAAGAAATACTCAAGCTTCTGGAGGAAGGTATAATTTATCCCGTTGCTGATAGTCAGTGGGTAAGTCCTGTCCATTGTGTCCCTAAGAAGGGAGGTATTACAGTTGTCCCTAATGATAAAGATGAATTGATCCCTCAAAGAATTATCACAGGTTATAGGATGGTAATTGATTTCCGTAAATTAAATAAGGCTGCTAAGAAAGATCATTACCCTTTACCTTTTATTGATCAAATGCTAGAAAGACTATGCAGACATACCCATTATTGCTTTCTAGATGGTTATTCTGGTTTCTCTCAAATACCTGTGTCGGCTAAAGATCAATCAAAGACTACTTTTACATGCCCTTTTGGTACTTTAGCTTATAGACGTATGCCTTTTGGTTTATGTAATGCACCTGCTACCTTTCAAAGATGCATGATGGCTATATTCTCTGACTTTTGCGAAAAGATTTGTGAGGTTTTCATGGACGACTTTTCCGTCTATGGTTCCTCTTTTGATGATTGCTTAAGCAATCTTGATCGAGTTTTGCAGAGATGTGAAGAAACTAATCTTGTCTTGAATTGGGAAAAGTGCCACTTTATGGTGAATGAAGGTATTGTCTTGGGGCACAAAGTTTCTGAAAGAGGTATTAAAGTTGATAAAGCCAAGGTTGATGCTATTGAAAAGATGCCATGTCCAAAGGACATCAAAGGTATAAGAAGTTTCCTTGGTCACGCTGGATTTTATAGGAGGAGGTTCATTAAGGACTTCTCAAAAATCTCTCGGCCTCTGACTAATTTAATACAAAAATATGTACCGTTTGCCTTTGATGATGATTGTGTAGAAGCATTTGAAATACTTAAGAACGCACTAGTCTCTGCACCTATTGTTCAGCCACCTGATTGGAATTTACCCTTTGAAATTATGTGTGATGCTAGTGATTATGCTGTAGGTGCTGTTCTAGGGCAAAGAGTTGATAAGAAATTGAATGTTATCCATTATGCTAGTAAGACTCTAGACAATGCTCAAAGAAATTATGCTACTACCGAAAAGGAATTTTTAGCAGTGGTGTTTGCTTGCGATAAGTTTAGACCTTATATCGTTGATTCCAAAGTTACTATTCACACCGATCATGCTGCTATTAAATATCTTATGGAAAAGAAGGATGCAAAACCTAGACTTATTAGATGGGTTCTCCTGCTTCAAGAATTTGATTTATATATTGTTGATGGAAAGGGAGCTGAGAACCCCGTTGCAGACAACTTGTCTAGGCTAGAGAATGTTCTTGATGACCCACTACCTATTGATGATAGCTTTCCTGATGAACAATTAAGTGTCATAAGCACTTCTCGTAGCACTCCTTGGTATGCTGATTATGCTAAGTATATTGTTGCTAAGTTTATACCACCAAGCTTCACATACCAACAAAAGAAAAAGTTTTTCTATGATTTGCGACATTACTTTTGGGATGATCCACATCATTATAAAGAAGGAGTAGATGGTGTCATTAGACGTTGTGTACCTGAGCATGAACAGGAACAGATCCTATGTAAGTGTCACTCCGAAGCTTATGGAGGACATCAAGCTGGAGATAGAACTGCACATAAGGTATTGCAATCCGGTTTTTATTGGCCTACTCTCTTCAAGGATGCCTGTCAGTTTGCTTTGTCTTGCGATGAATGTCAAAGAATTGGTAATATCAGTAGACGTCAAGAAATGCCTATGAATTATTCACTTGTTATTGAGCCGTTTGATGTTTGGGGCTTTGATTATATGGGACCTTTTCCTGCCTCTAATGGTTACACTCATATTCTAGTTGCTGTTGATTACGTTACCGGTGGAAGCTATTCCAACTAGTAGTGCTGATCATAACACTTCTATTAAAATGCTTAAGGAAGTCATTTTTCCGAGGTTTGGAGTCCCTAGATACTTAATGACCGATGGTGGTTCACACTTTATTCATGGTGCTTTCCGTAAGATGCTTGCTAAATACGATGTTAATCATAGAATTGCATCTCCTTATCACCCTCAGTCTAGTGGTCAAGTAGAATTGAGCAATAGGGAGCTCAAATTAATTTTACAAAAGACTGTCAATAGGTCTAGAAAGAATTGGTCCAAGAAACTTGATGATGCATTATGGGCCTATACAAATGCTTATAAAAATCCTATGGGTATGTCTCCTTACAAAATGGTCTATGGAAAAGCTTGTCACTTACCTCTCGAACTAGAACATAAGGCATATTGGGCTATTAAAGAGCTCAACTATGATTTCAAACTTGCTGGTGAGAAGAGGTTATTTGATATTAGCTCACTTGATGAATGGAGAGCCCAAGCTTATGAAAATGCCAAGTTGTTTAAAGGAGAAGTTAAAAGATGGCATGACAAAAGGATACAAAAGCGTGAGTTTAATGTCTCTGATTATGTATTGCTATACAACTCTCGTTTAAGATTTTTTGCAGGAAAACTTCTCTCTAAATGGGAAGATCCCTACGTTATCGAGGAGGTCTATCATTCCGGTGCCATAAAAATCAACAACTTCGCAGGCACAAATCCAAAGGTGGTAAACGGTCAAAGGATCAAACACTATATCTCAGGTAATCCTATAAATGTTGAAACTAATATTATTGAAACCGTGACCCCGGAGGAGTACATAAAAGACACTTTCCAGAACGTTCCAGACTCCGAAAAGGAATAGGTATGTGGTACGGTAAGTAAACCGACTCCAAAACAATTTTTAAGGCAATATTTCTCCGTTTTGGAATATTTAGAAAAATAGAAAAATAAGTAGCAGTCCGGGGAGGACACGAGGCCTCCACGAGGGTGGAGGGCGCGCCCTACCCCCCTGGGCGCGCCCCCTACCTCATGAGCACCTCGTGTGCCCTCCGGACTCTGTTTCCTTGCACGATACATATTTTGGTCGGTAAAAATTCATTATATATTCTCCCAAAGGTTTTGACTCCTGTATCACACAAATATCCTCTGTTTTTGTTTCAAGTTGTCCTACTGCAGGATAGATCAACATGTCGTTTCAAGATTCAGAGAAGGGCAAGCCTGCATCATCGACAACACCTCCACCTTCTTCACCAACAACAAAGGAGACATAATCATATGGGTATGGGCACTCCCCTTGGCAACTGCCAAGCTTGGGGGAGGTGCCCCGGTATCGTATCACATCACAACTCTTATCTTTACCATTTTTCTTAGTTCGATCCTATTAGTAGTATCTTGATTTAGTAGAATAAAAGTCATGACATGATCTAGTTTTGAGTTTTGCTTTATGATTTGTCTATGTAATAGAGTCCGCGAGCTATATATAATAAAGATTAGTTGAGTCAAGGGCTTGATTACTTTGCCATGATCCTGGGTGAATAAAAGAAAAGAATAAAAGAATCAAGAGTTCATATTGATCTTAGTGAAAGTAATGACTTCACGTAGAAAGAGTATGATGATTAAAAGTTGTTGGGAGTTGGCAAATATAGCTTTGGTCATCATTGCAATTAATAGGAAGTAATAAGGAAATAGAGGTTTCACATATAGATATATTATCATTCACATCTTTTATGGTTGGGAGCACTCATTAAAATATGACATGCTAAAGAGTTGAGGTTGGACAAGGAAGACAGCATAATGAGTTATGTTTTCTTACATTCGAGATAAAGTATGTTGTCATGGATCTTCTACCGTGTTGAGCTTGCCTTTCCCCCTCATGCTAGCCAAATTCTTAGCACCAAGTAGAAATACTACTTGTGCTTCCAAACACCCTTAAACCAGTTTTGCCATGAGAGTCCACCATATCTACCTACAGATTGAGTAAGATCCTTCAAGTAAGTTGTCATCAGTGCAAGCAATAAAAATTGCTCTCTAAATATGCATGACTTATTTATGTAGAGAAATAAGCTTTGTACGAACTTGTTGTGGACGCAATAAAAGCGATGGACTGCATAATAAAGGTTCACATGCAAGGGGCAATATGAAGTGACGTTCTTTTGCATTAAGATTTTGTGCATCAACCCTAAACGCACATGACAACCTCTGCTTCCCTCTGCGAAGGGCCTATCTTTTATCATTATCCTCTACCTTACAAGAGTCTCGGTGATCCTCACCATTCCTTTTTCATTTTATCCTTTGGCAAGCTCAGCATGTTGGAAAGAGTATGATATACATATCTAATTGGATGTGGGGGAGCATGAATTGTTATTGTTGACATTACCCTTGAGGTAAAAGGTTGTGGGGCAAAACTATAAGCCCCTATCTTTCTCTCAGGTCCCATTAAAACTCCGTAACCACAAGTATCGCGTGAGTGCTAGCAATTATGAAGGACTAAATGATAGTTGGGTATGTGGACTTGCTTTTAGGCTCTGACATAGACTCTTTCCGATGTTATGACAAATTGCAATTGCTTCAATGACTGAGATTATAATTGTTAGTGCCCAATAATGTTTCTGATTCATGCTTTGGCTTTGTGAATGGGTCATTACTTGAACATGAGTAATCATATGACAAAATCTATTTATGTTGCTGTTATGAAATAATCATGATCCTTCATGTCCGTATTTTGTTTTTATCGACGCCTCTACCTCTAAACATGAGGACATATTTATTGTTATCGGCTTTTCGCTTGAGGACAAGCGAGGTCTAAGATTGGGGGAGTTGATACGTCCATTTTGCATCATGCTTTTATGTCAATATTTAATGCATTACGGGCTATTATTTCACGTTATGTCACAATACTTATGGCTATTCTCTCTTATTTTACAAGGTTTACATGAAGAGGGAGAATGCCGGCAGCTGGATTCTGGGCTGGAAAAGGAGCAAATATTGAAGGACTATTCTGCGCAACTCCAAAAGTCCTGAAACTCCACGGAATACCTTAGAATAAATAAAGAAAAATTGTCGCCAAAGATGAAGGCCAGGGGGCCGACACCCTGCTCACGAGGGTGGGGGGCGCCTCCCCGGGTGCGCCCCCCTACCTCGTGGGCCCCCTGGTGGCTCTCCGACGTCCATATTCTCCTATATGAAGTCTTTCGATGAGAAAAAAACAGGAAGCAATCTTTCGGGACGAGACTCCGCCGCCACGAGGCGGAACCTTGGCGGAACCAATCTAGGGCTCTGGCAGAGCTGTTCTGCCGGGGACACTTCCCTCCGGGAGGGGGAAATCATCACCATCGTCATCACCAACGCCCCTCTCATCGGGAGAGGGCAATCTCCATCAACATCTTCACCAGCACCATCTCATCTCCAAACCCAAGTTCATCTCTTGTATCCAATTCTTGTCTCCAAGTCCGGGATTGGTGCTAGTAGGTTGCTAGTAGTGTTGATTACTCCTTGTAGTTGATGCTAGTTGGTTTATTTGGTGGAAGATCATATGTTCAGATCCTTTATGCATATTATTACCCCTTTGATTATGAACATGAGTATGCTTTGTGAGTAGTTACGTTTGTTCCTAAGGACAAGGGAGAAGTCTTGCTATTAGTAGTCATGTGAATTTGGCTATTCGTTCGATATTTTGATGAGATGTATGTTGTCTAGCCTCTAGTGGTGTTATGTGAACATCGACTACATAACACTTCACCATTATTTGGGCCTAGAGGAAGGCATTGGGAAGTAGTAAGTAGATGATGGGATGCTAGAGTGATGTAAGCTTAAACCCTAGTTTATGCGTTGTTTCGTAAGGGGCTGATTTGGATCCATATGTTTCATGCTATGGTTAGGTTTACCTTAATACTTTTGTTGTAGTTGCGGATGCTTGCAATAGAGGCTAATCATAAGTGGGATGTTTGTTCAAGTAAGAACATCACCCAAGCACCGGTCCACCCACATATCAAATTATCAAAGTACCGAACACGAATCATATGAACGTGATGAAAACTAGCTTGACGATATTCCCATGTGTCCTTGGGAGCTCTTTTCCTATTATAAGAGTTTGTTCCGGCTTGTCCTTTGCTACAAAAAGGATTGGGCCACCTTTCTGCACCTTATTTACTTTTGTTACTTGTTGCTCGTTACAATTTACCTTGTCACAAAACTATCTGTTACCACTTATTTCAGTACTTGCAGAGAATACCTTGCTGAAAACCGCTTATCATTTCCTTCTGCTCCTCGTTGGGTTCGACACTCTTACTTATCGAAAGGACTACGATAGATCCCCTATACTTGTGGGTCATCACGCGGCAGCACAGCCGGCCACGGGAGGCAGGAGCAGGCGGCACGACCGGCGCTGCTTTGGGCGGCTGGAGCAAGAAGACCATAGGTTGAAGAAGCACTATGGCCGTTGGATGGACATCATATGGTCGCTGCAGCTAGAATCGTTTATATTTACTAAGTTGACAAAGCCCTTGGTACGTCAACTTAGTAGGCCCACAGGTCAGCTTCCGAAACGGTGCGCCCTAGATTTGAGGGGGAAGAATCATTTTTTGGGCGGGTTAAGCTAGGATATCCGAGATTGAAGAAGAAGCACGGCATCCGTTGGATGGACATCCAATGGCCACTGCTGCTAGAACCGTGTGTTGACTATAAGTTGACAAAGCCTTGCATACGCGTCAACTCTGTTTTTTAGGGGACGCGTCAACTTAGTAAGGCCAGAAGTGTGTGGCAGAGAACTTATAGCCCATTTGAGATTTGTAAGAATGTGTAGCCCATTTTTGAATTCTAATGGAATTTACTACAGCCCATTTACAGTTTGTTAAAAGTAGAGCCCATTTCAACCAACCGTTCAAAACAGAATTCAATAAAATTTCCCACATTTTGATGGGATCCGAAATATTTTTATCCTGTTTCTAGTCATATTAAATACAATTTCAATATAAATTTATATTACGTAAAAATCCAACGAAACATTGCGCTCGCAACAATTAATGAAATTAAAATTTTCAATATCCAAAAATAATATTTTATAAAGTAATCACATGTTTGGTGCATTTTTTTATAGTTACTGCCCAGTTTTTATACTTACATCTCATTTATTATTTCTTAAAGCCCATTTTCTTGTTAAGCCTAATGCATCCCTCCTAGGAAAGATTTGCAGCCTAGCGGGGCGGAGAATAACAACTTGACCTTGCCTGGGTATTCCTAAAAAATAAGTATAGCTGGGCTAGCCATTTTCAGCTTGAAAAAAATTAATATCTGGGCTGGATATGTGGCCTGGGCTAGACGGGCCACAGCCCGCCCAGTTAATACCTGCAGCGATGTTTTCATTGTTGTTCAGAGGAGAAAAATTAATATTTGGGCTAAACATCGAAAAACTCTGTAGTGCTCACACCTAAAAAACATAAATACTGCTCGAGCTGCTTGGTCCCAGCTGTCGGCCGCTTCTTGTGCAATTCTCTCCTTTATTGACTACTACATAGGTTGACAATGGTGTGGGACCGTGATGTCAGGAAACCAGGAGGAAGCAAAATAAATTACTCCAGCGAGCGCTTCCACCTCTGCCTCGTTGTCTCCCGTGCAAACCCCTTTCCTCCTTTTTTTTTGCTCGGGCAAGGACCAATGCATGCAGCACGTCCATGCGGTTATTAGGCAAGAAATAAAAGCGCTTTGCATGCTATGAATTACGATGGCCTGCATGGGTAGCTAATAAGGCATCCTCTTAACTGCTGTGATTAAATATTGTGTTTAGAAGAGAGAAATATTCTTCTTTTCCACCAATCTGCTTGCACCTAGGTCGTGATGCACCTTCTAATACGATACGACTTATTCACCTAGACGGAGGGAGTATAGTTATATATATATATATATATATATATATATATATATATATATATATATATATATATATATATATATATATATATATATATATAATAATAAGGGGCACTTGCGTGACGTGAGGCTATGGACCTGGTGGGTCCCCATTGTCATCCTCTCCAAGTAAAGTCATCTCCTCGCCATGCGTGCTTTCCGCCAAATAGTCAAGCACCACCGCCCGCTTCCGGTGCGGCGATTGCTCCACCTTCAAACGACACAAGTGTCGTCCGTCCGTCCATCTGCCGCCCACATTAATGATACGCGGTTGCCGATGTGGCTACTCCGGCGCCACACGTCCGTCCCTCCGCCCGCCCACCATTGCTATATAAACTGCTGCGCCGGCCATAGCCGCAGACATCCGCATCCGTTTCCCTTCTCCTGTCCACACCACTACTGCCCACCATGGCTTCCTCGCGCTCCAGTGCTCTTCGGGACGGGCGGACGACGGACCACAAGGAGATGGCAGCCATTGCTGCCGACCGGCTGGCCGGCAGGCAGCCGGAGGACGACGACGTCCCAATGGAGAAGATGGTAGTCGACGATCCGGCGCCAACCCCCTCCTCTGTGCCATCCTCGCCGGTGCATTGCACCATGACCATCGGCGAGGCCCGTGCCCAATATATGGACAGTGTGAGGCAGATGCGTTAGGAGCAGTTCCGGGAGGCGCAGGCCGACGCCGCCTACAACCACCATCTCCTCCAGGAGCACCTGCAGGTGGAGGAGCAGATATCGCCGCGGAGCGGGCGGAGCAGGAGGCGCTGCTCGACTCGTACCGCTCCGCCCGCAAGGGCCGCCTTGAGCGCTGGCGGTACCGCATGCGGGTGGCGGAGGCTGCGGCCACCCACAAAGAGGCTAGCAAAGAGGGTGATGAAGCGGGCGAGGCGCTATTTGGCGAGACCGAGGACGAGGCAGAGGACAATGCCGGCTCCGATGAGTCCCCGCTCCGCTGGCGTCGATGAGGCCCTACTCCGCCGAGGCTCCACGGTGCCAACAACAAGGCAGAGGACACCGCCGACTCCGCCGAGGCCCCGCTCCGCCAACAACGAGGCAAAGGACATCCCTGGCTCAGCCGAGGCCCCACCCTGTTAGCAACGTGGGGGGGGGGGGGGGGATTTCCACCGCTCCGCTAAGGCGCCGCCCGCCGGCAACGAGACAGAGGACATCGCCGGCTCCGCCGAGGCTCCGCCCCGCTGCCAACGAGGCCGCGCCACACAGAAAATGAGGAAGATTAGAACACGGTAGGTCGCCGCCGCTCGGGTCCAAGTAAGGCCACCGCTGCTACCCTCCGGTTGAAGCCAAGCTAGGCGGGTTAACCATTGACGGTCGGTTAGCTTCTTGGCAGCGACGTGGAGTCGGAGAGCTGCGCTTGAGAAGGACGCTGCTTCTACTTAACTGCTGGTGCAGTTGGCTGACTGACACGTGGTCCCAACAGGCCACATGTCGATTCGCGCTCGCACCTGCAGTTTAGTCATCAAGCTTCTGCTCGCTCGGGACACAGTGGGTAGCTTCGTTAATTAATTATACCTCCAGCGCACCCCTTTTTAGTTGAAGAATGTATGAAATGTAATGAAATCCAGCATGTTTATATGAAATACGACCGTGTATGAATGAATTTATTTCGATTAGTTCAAATTCTGTATCACGGCATTGGATGAACATGCAAAACAATACGTACTAGCATTATTCCTGGGTGATCACCTCGTTTGCAGCAGTTTCACATGTACTCCCTCCGGTCCTTTCTAGTCTGCATACAAGTTTTATCTGCAGTCAAAGTATCTCTACTTTGACCAATCTTATACAAAAAGTATGCACTTTCACAATGTGCTAAGTAAAAGGAAATGAAGGAGTACAAAGTGTTTGAGCAGCTTTTTAGCATTTCTGTACATTACCATCAAACACACAGGCCTGGCAATTCATAGAGAACATTCAAAACAATCGATGATTATGCATCTCAGTGACTCACATGTCAGAGGCAATATTTACTTCACAACTAAAGGATAAAGAAAAAATTGATCGACGCTTTGACAAAGAAAGGGCGTCCCATTCAAAATATCAAACGCATGTCTTGCTAAAATCAATGAGAAAAATTTGACAAGGTTGTCCCATTCCAAAATATCAAATGCCTACGATTGTGGAATGGGCAGCGTTTGCCATCAGTTCGGACATTGACATGGCACCTCGTGCTAAATAAACCTGCTGTTCTTTTTGTACAGTTCCACCAAAATCAACCAAATTCGCGCGTAGCTTGTATGATTTCGCCCTTATATGTTGCAACGCCTTGAACTTATCGGCACCTCCTTTCTTGTGGTGGAAATGAATGATTCGTTGTATTCATGAACATTTTGTGAAGTTCCCATTGAAATCAAGATGAGCACCCCTGTTTGCACAAATACAAAAAAGTGATTAGTATAAAGCAAACTGTACTATGAATTGGCAGTTTCAACAGGCACATACATGGTCCATGTAGAGCACACATTTAGAAAAATGGAACTCACCAGAAAGAATCCTAGAACTACATTGTACTCGTGCATCACAGCAAAAAAATGCAGATTTTGTCAGTCCTTCTGAGCTGAAGTTAGTTTGGTCTTGTGGGGAGTAATGTAACCATCCTTCAACTGCTCCTTCTGATGATAAGATAGACAGGGCTTCTTCATCCTGGCATAATCGGAACTGGTCACTTCACGTACTCCATATTCTTCTTCAGAGGAAGATGATCCTGTTGTGCAAAGACAAGAGGACTACTAAATGCTAGCATCACTGTTTGCTCGAAAAAAAGGAAAGGAAATATTTAAAACAGCACAGGTGAAGCACTTCTCAAGGACAAAACCACATTTTCATGACAGTATCTAAACAGTAGCACAACACCAATAGAGATGACAAAGCTCAATCATATGGATGAAATCAGTGGGCGAGTACCAACCTTTGTCAGGAGGCTTATTGTGTAGAGCATACAAATGAAGCACTTCTCCAAAACCATCTGTTGCTATCTACGGTGGTGGCCATGCTTACTATATTCTCCTCGATTAGTTTAATGTTTCGAACATATTCTTGTGCAGTTCCACTAAAATATATGGTATCTTCAAAGAAGATCCCTGTTTGCACAAGTAGACACAATTACATATTACATTAAGAGTGGCATCAAATCAGTGGCAAAACAATTGCTTATTCCAGCCATAGCAATAAATTAAGATCCAAAACTATATCATTACTTGTGTCATCACAGTTCCAGTGCTTCATTACAGCACCGAGAGTTGATTTTTGTTTTTATTCCGCTTGTTCTTCCCCTTCATCACTTGGTTCAATAACAGACAAGCTTCGCCTTCAATGTAAGATTTGGCATGTCAATTAGGGAGCACAAGTATAGTACTAAACTGATGAAAGTGGCAAAATACAGGCCAGCAGTTGTGAAATATCCTTATCTTACCTCAATGGGATATTACGGTGCACATACAGATTGGAAGTCCTGTCTCCATTTGTGCAGTTCACTAAAATCAAGCAACATTATCGTACAAGTAGCACAACATATGAATGCACACTGCAGAATCATGTGAAAGAAGGCTAATCTTGACCTCTCATGATGCGAATTTAAACAACTCACAAGAAGAAGATCTGAACCAAATTCGCCTTAACGGATAGGAAGTAAGATCTCCTTTTGTGCAGTTCCACTAAGATCAAGTAATCAAGCAACGTTGTCGGTGTGACATTTTGGTTGAACTGCACAAAACACTCTTAAAACAAAAGTGTTTTGTGCAGTGCAACAAAAGGTCACAATGGCAACGAGGTGAAGCAGATAACCCTGTTTACGCAGAGGTGCAAAGGAAACAATTAGTGGTCAATAATGGTGGATGACACAAAAGCCAACAAAAAGAAGCATCTACCTTATCTAAATGGGAAAGAAATCAAGACAGTAGCATTTCTCAAACGGTGGCATTGATTAATATTAACATAGGGATTATATTAACAATAAAATTCGTTAAACATGTAATTTGCTTTTAACTGTGGCATTGCATCAATTTTCCAGCGGCATTATTAGAGGGTGTTTGTTTACAGGGACATTTTGGTGTAGGGACTAATAGTGGGCATTTGGGACTAAAGAAAGAAGACCCCAAGGGAGTCTTTTTGGGACTTTTTCCAACAGTTGCCCCTGCCACGCATCGCACCTTGTCTCTATTAGTTCATTACTAGGGGTAACATGGTCTTTTAGCATGTCATTTAATAACCTCTAGTCCATGTTTAGTCCACGAACCCAGCAGGTAGGGACTAGGAGTTTTAACCAAACAGGGCCTTAGATTAACAACAACTAATGAGTTGCACGGACGGTGGGCGACCAGCACCATGTGCATCTATCGATGTCTTGTGGTCATGCACACTGTTGCAACAAAGAACAAACAACCAAGGAGCATATTTGTGTTGGTCCCAGTTTTGTTATCTTTAGATACCTTTCCCTATGTGAGCGCAGCAAATCTAGTCCTGCTCAAACTCTACAACCTTGTCCCTTCCTTTCCTTTTTGAACTAGTACTTTCGCCCCTTCCTTTCCTCTTTGAACCACGTCCTAGATTTATGCGATACAACTTTCCCCACTACTTTCCCCGATTCCTTTCCTCTTTGAACCACGTCCTAGATTAATGCTATACAACTTTCCCCTTCATTTCTCTTTGAACCACGTCCTAGATTCATGCTATATACAACTTTTCCCACAACTTTTCCCCACTCCTTTCCTCTTTGAACCACGTCCTAGATTCATGGTATACATGCAGCTAGAGCAATGCATGTGGAGTAAGTAAATTATACCTTAAGGTTCTTGGGGCATGGTTTGGTGGGCGACGGGACGACGGCGAAGAAGAAGGGGTCGGAGGCCCTCCCGCGCCGCCGCTGGGTGGAGAGTGAACAGCTGCGCCGGTAGTCCCTCGCCGACGGCGACAGCGTTAAGCCTCCTTCCCTTCCCGGTGGACGGATCCTGCCGGCTCTTTGAGCAGCAGTGAGGGGAGAGAGAGAGGACAACAAAGTCTTGTTTAGATCTGAAGAGGGCGAGAGAGTGTGAAGGGAGCAACTACAAGCGCTGAGGCTCCAGCGGGAGAGGGCGAGAGAGTGTGAAGAGAGCAACTACAAGCGCTGAGGCCCCAGCGTGTATATATATACTGGAGAGAGAGTGTGAAGCGTGCAAACCCTAGAAAACATTTTGACCAGTCAAAGAATCCTCCTGGCACAAATTATGTGCAAGTGTAGTTATCGAACCCGAGACCTCAAGTTTGATGAGAGAACAGGCTAACCAGCTACACAACCCTCCCGTTATGTTCAACAAGAGGGAAATAACCTTTTACACATTCCTGCATTCGTGTGACAAGCATGCCGTGTTTTTGTGTGTGTGTGTGGGAGTCACTGGGATTTCAATCATAATCGTGTCATGTGGCTTTGGTGGTAAGAGTATCCACAATGGTGCAGAAACAATGCAGCCTTAGTCACCTTACCTCTCTCCACGTAGTACGTTGGGTCCCACCAGTCAGAGGGTGAAACAAACAAATTAATAAGAAAAATTAAAAGCGCCAGCGGTGTATCTTACCTCACACATCTCGCTACTGCTCGGGAACACTTTACAATTGATCCCTCTGTTCGCTCACGTACTATTTTAAGTGAATCCTTATTATAACATGCACACAAATTTTGGGCACTTGTATTCGACTTAAGTCAGTGTGCCACAATATCTCATATACTTACTACTCCCTCCGTCTAGGTGTAATAAGTCACGTTAGAAGGTGCAACGGGACCAAGGTGCGTGCGTGTGCGTGTGTGTGTGTGTGTGTGTGTGTGTGTGTGTGTGTGTTTAACAACATGTGTGTGTTAGAGAGAGCGACAAATCGACCTACTCCTACAGAGAGATGTTGTGTAGTGTATGATTTTAGGCGCGAGAGTCGGTGCATCCTCTCGTTTCCGGGCGTGTCCGGTAGGGACATGCGTACAGCTGCCACGCCCTCTCCTGACCAGCCTGGCCCACCCAAAGCCCCTCCATCGCCAGCATCTCCCGCCAAGCAGTCAGCGCCGCTCAAAGAATCGGTGCCGCATTCATGCCCGGGCAGAGCGGACACGACCTCTCACTGGCGCAAGAGTGATGGTTGCTTCGTCCGTCCAACTTACTGCTGGGTCTATGTGATTTGACGGCTCATTGGTCTTTATTACTGAGGTGGTAGGACTGCTGGATGTCCCATGCTTTCGGCGAAAGGAGGTAGGAGTATACTACTACTAGATTACAATTTTCTCCATTCTTTCAGCGGAGGCGTGCAAGAGCAGTGAAAACACGCAGGCTCAGTGATTACATGGCCCACCTCACACTATCACCGTGCCACACCTAACTCTTTACATAGTACTCCCCCCGTTCCTAAATATTACTCCGCGCGTTGGCGCGGAACATCGATATATCTCTCTGCGCAAAATTATCGATTTCATAGAACTACAAAAAACTATAACCGCATGACAAATGTGGTAGCCAAACTAAATAAACTCCCATCATCATTTAGATCATCCCACGTAAGGAAAAAAGATCAGCCAACTCCTACTGCAAAATGGGATTATATTTTTCTTTTGACATGTTAATGGGACTTAAAAGCTCACTTACATGCATGCTACCGGTGCATGCTTGCATGCGAACATGTTGATGTGATTTAAAACCCACTCACATGCATGTGCCACGGTATTTCTGCATGCTTGCATGTGGCTTAGTCTGAGCCTCTCAGCGTCTAAATCAGGCGGCTATTATGGACTGATTTACTTCATCTAACGGCTACATCAATTTTGATGATGTGGCTCAAGGAGAGGATAGAGAATTCCTAGTAGTGGGGCTAGCTATTACTAGTAGATAAGTCTTTGTAGAGATTCCACTACATACGGAACAAAATGAATGAATCTACACTTAAAATGCATCTATATACATCCGCATGTGGTTCATGGTGAAATCTTTACATAGACTTATATTTAGGAGCGGAGGAAGTACTAATATAGTACGTCTTGTAATTTATCAATGAGATAAATTTGTACAATGCTATGAAGCTTCCACTTACATTACATGTATCTTGAGTCCAAGGTTGCTGTTGCAACATTTCATCAAATACAAAGGAGACTAACATGCATGCTATTGCATCTCAATGATTGACAGATCATAGCAAATATGTACTCCCTCAGTTCCAAAATAAGTGTCTCAACTTTGTGCAAACTTTAGTACAAAGTTGTACTACTACTAAAGTTGACATTTATTTTGGAATAGAGGTAGCTAAATAATAAAAAAAACGATCCATGCAGTCCCTAGCCCTTGAACCGTGAACCCTGACCAGGCTTCAATTTGCTGGCAACGTTCGAGCTTCCTAATAAATGAAGTTTGCAACCTTTTGACCATCGGATCATTTTGTGCAGTTTCACCAAAATCGAGATGAGCATCCCTGGCAAAGAAATTGAACAAGCGTGATTAGAATAAGATTCTGGGACTAGTTGATGAGACATAAACTCATCACAAATACAAGACGTAGAAGCCAGTAGAGGTATGTGCGGGGCAAAGAAGTAGAGAAATATCCACGAGGGAGTGATGTGGGCAGCTGGGGCGATGGTGCAAGCCGGCTGTAAAGGGAGTTGTACACGAGGGACGTAGCTCAACCTTGAGGAGGGCGGCGGGAGGAGGCAACTGCCCACGTCGCGGCAGTGAGCATGGGACGAAGGCAACCTCACCGGCTTTGTGAGAGAGAACGGCGGGGACCCCTGATCGGGACGTGCCGACAGTGGGTTTTAGCCGTCGGCGACGGCCACCGCATCTACACTAAGCATCCACCCCTTCCCCAAGTGGGCGTGATCCGCCGGATGTTAGAGATGTGGCCACACGATCGTTTTGTGCGAGAGAGTGTGAAGAGAGCAACCCCAGCAAGCAACTGTGTAGGCTGGCCCGTCCTGACTATGTATATAGTGGAGCGGTTTCCTTTTCTCTCCATATGAACCGATCATATTGCGTACGTGCCACTGAAGAAAAAAAAACTTTATTTATAAATGACGTGGCACCTACTACTCGTTCTCCTATAACCTTGCGCTTGGCATCTCCCAAATATTAACCTTGCGATTGGCTCTTCGCCTCTTCGGGAAGTCGAGCAATAATGGTAGTGCAGTATATATCGTTCTGGCTATATGAGACCAAATGAATTGCTGCACGTCCACCATGTGGGCGAGGGTCGAGGGGCGAGGGAAAGTGCTACATACGGAGCAAAATGAGTGAATCTAAACTCTAAAATACGTCTATATACATCAGTGTTTGGAGTATGTACTAGTAGTTCATATTGAAACCTACTAAAGGACATATATATTCCAAACAATATGATATAATCTCTATAACCAAGGTACAGTAGGGACGAGGAGTGAATGGAGGGAGTAGTAAATTTTTCTCCTCATCCTGCGAGCTACCGCGCGCATGGGCGAGGGAGCGGGCGTAAGGCATAGTAAGCAAGCTTCACCTCATCCTGCGAGCCACCGCGCCCATGGGCAGGGGAGACGGCGTACTAAGCAAGCTTCTCCTCGTTCTGCGAGTTGACGGGACACATCAAAAGTACTCCAGTGTATAGAGCCTTGCCTCTAAGGTAGGCCCCACATGGTTTGCCTTGTTTTTTTTTAACATAACACGTCAAGTCGCAATTTGTTTGTTCACCCGTGGTAGACGATCCTCCCTACACCAAGTGGACAACTAGTACACGTGCCAAATTACCACGTGGGCTGCCTTTTTCACACAGAAATGAGCTCCACCATGTACCCGCGCGGGTGTGGTTGGGAAAGAGACGGGAGTACGTGCGCCATGCATGCACCTCTTCTCTTCGTGCACGTCCCCCACCTACGTGGGTGTGTGTGAGAGATACAAACAGCGTTAAATGAGTTTTTTGTTTTGGGGTGGGGGTGGGGTGGGGTTGATTTAGTGAATTATTTGTGGGAATATGTGTGATGACATCTCAAACAAAATTTTGCATGCAATGTGTGTGAAATGGAGGCCTATCCATATCATACATAGAGGGTCAGACAATCCATGATAAGAGAGGGAGGGGTCATAGCTATCGATAGAGTCGAAGAGAGGATCAAGTGGGTGGGTGCGAGATCGATGAAGAGAGCCATCGAAATTGTGTGTGTGTACAAGTCAAAGGTATAGGGCGACTGGCCTACGAAGCGTTAGAGGAACATGTCAAGTTTGTGTGTGGCAGGGGAGACATGACTAGGCGCCGATGTATCGGTGTGTGTGGGGGGGGGGGTGGGGGGAGGGGTAGGCGGAGGCCTAACTATAGAGGTAGAACGACTTCGTATATGTGTTGAGAAGGAGAGACCCAACTATGTCTTGAGGGAGATCGGTCGACATCCATGCATAAGCAAGGACGGGAAATATGATGGGACAGAGAGAGAGAGAGAGAGAGAGAGAGGGGAGGGAGAGGGAGGAGAGGGTAGAGTGCTGGATGGGTGATGGAGTTGCTTCTCAAAGATGGTGGGAGGCCTACTAGACAAGCGAGGGTGGAACTGCAATGTTATCAATAAGAGTGGGGATGTGTTTCTGTGTGTGCCGATGCGTGATAGATCTGTCGGGACGCATCCATGGATGATGAAGGGGAACCATGTGTTTGGTAAGAAAACCTAACTAGATCGGTAGTTCAATTGTTGTTTGTCGGAGGAAGGGAGAGACACAACTAATGAGGTAGATCGATTGACGTGTGGGTAAAAACGAGTTATAAGGACCTAGCTAGCTATATGTATAGCGAGAGATCGGTCGGTGTACGTCCATTTGTTAGAGGCAAATAAGGCCCAGCGAGACGGATAGACAGAGAGAATGGAGCTAGGAGGTGGTGCGGGAGGCCCAACTACTAGCTAGATAGGGGGAGGAGTGTGCGGTTGTGAGATCGATGAAAAGAGGCGAGAGTTTACACGTGTGTGTCGACCGTATGAGAGACACGAGGCAAGGACACATAAAGGAGGAGATTGAAGGTGTGTGTGTATATTGTAGGCAGGCATCGCTGGAGAGGTTTATCGATCGGTGTGTGTCGAAAAGGAGTTGTGGAGACTCTGGGAGTGGATAGAATGCCGAGGGAGGGGGAGGGCGAGGAGGGTGTGTGCATGCACGAGAGAAAGTTAGTGGTAGCTACAAAGGTTAGAGGATTGTGTGGGTATAAGAGACTAACAAAGATCATAATTTGATATGAAAGCGGATTCATATATTTGAATAGGAGATCATAGTGTTTTAAACATTGCATGCATGAATATAGCGGTGATACACGTGCTGTCCACATGTTATACCATAATGTGATAATGCATGGCATTTGCCACTCATAGCTAAATGCCGAACAATCTAAACCATACTATACATCAAACAATCTCACATTTTATTTGAATTCGTGATAATGTGTGGCGTTTGCAGCTTACAACTAAATATCGAACAATCTAAACAATACTATATATCGTGGTAATGTGTGGTGTTTGCAACTCACATCTAAATACTTGTAGGCGTAGGGGGCGGGGCACCATACATAATGTGAAAAACACATTATACATATGAGACATGGTTTAGATTATGAAGATCTAGCGAGAGCTAGAAACGTAATGTGATTTGAAATCAAAATAAAGTGGATTCAAAAAATCTAGTTCGAGTTCATATAGTACACATAGTTCATATGTAACTTGAGACTAATCATGTGGTGTGCTGTGAAGATAATACACAAACGATGGTTTAACTTGACAATAATGATGATTGTAGATCTTATTAAAACAGAGAAACGAATTCAAATGCTTTGACTTCACAACAATCATTCTGTAGAACTTATTCAAATAGAAAATGAATTCAAATTTAGTTCATATTGAAGCGGTAGTATATCGTTTGGAATGCACTAAAACGTTCATTTGAGTAGTAGGTTGCATGCATTATACACGTGGCGAAATATTTTCATTGAACATAACATGAATTCAAAGTTTTGAATGGCATTTGTAGTGCGCATTGATTTGGTACAATTACGTTAGGCTTGTCCGAAATTTCAACCAGCGCTTTGTTAGCCCGTAATATTTAAGATATATCTTTGTCTCGTTGTGCTCGACAACTCCCTCCATCTCAACTCGCGCTTGCTATTCCAAAATTACAATGCGTCGAAAACTCCCACCTCTGTGAAATCGACACGCGAAATGCCCGTGGTACCCCTGAACCGAAAGAACCGCCTCAAATCGGTGGGGGTACTTTCGTAACCTACCCCACATTTCGGACAAGCGCGTCTCTAAGCCATGGTTCCCCACTGCCATTCCATCCGCCCACCCACCGAGGCCGCGAAAACCCGCGACGAAACCCCACACCCTGCTCCGTCCGCCACCCAACCGGAGCCTCTTCCCTGACGACGTCGTCCACAGCAACACCTCAACGTCCCTCATCTACCGTACCGGATGAGGATCCGTCGTTGATCTCATCGTCCCGCCGGTTCAGCCACCCCGTCCTCCACCTCCAAGGAGCTGCCCCGACGTTCCCCTCGTCTTTCGCGCCACCTCCATTCCCACACCGCCGTCTTCACCTACACCACTGGAAGAGCATCATCATCACCGTTTCCTCGGATGAAGCTACAGCCTAATCGGCGCCACCAAAGAGGTTGTACACTAATCGCCGCATTTTCTTCTTGATTCGATCTCATGGTGCTGCCGGTGTTCGGTCCCGAGCCGACACGGCGCGGCTCCATCCACGGTGGTGTCGCCAGCCACTTCCTCCACGGTGTCGCTCCCTCGGCGGCAACGTCCACATCAGTAGGAGTTGCTGCTGCTTTAGCTCTCGTTCGCGCTGCTGCTCTACTCTTGCTCTTAGTCCCCTGCCTGGTCTGCTCTCGCTATTGCTCTTGCTCGCACTGCTGGTCTCGCTCTTGCTCTTGCTTGAGATGCTGCTCCGATTTAGCTACACTTCAGTTGACTGAATCGACTTTTGGGTCAGTCGATTTTCGGGGGTTGGGGGGCTCACGGGTGAAGGAAGAACCAGCCGCAGGGGAGGGGGCTCGCCAGAGAGGTACCCCACTATCTATCTTAGGGTTCAGGATGGGGGCGGTGGTCGCCGGCGGTGGCGGGGCGTTGGCGGGGCGGTGGCGTGGGGATCGCCGGAGAAAAAGCTCGGCACGAGTGTCACAGCCCTAGAATTGCTTGACATTAGTTGCATTAAGGCATTCATGTCATCATGTTAACTTCCATGAAAATTGAAATGGGGATTGTTGAAACCCTAGCACCAATTGAATTCTAATAGGTTCAACTTCAAGATATTTTCAATGAACCCAAAATGCCTTTGGAGATGTTCATGATTTTTGATAAAGGTAAAACCCTCTGCCAAAAGTGATGAGCATATTCCTTGGCCATTTATGGATTTTTGGATTAATTCGTGAAGTATTTGAATTTGGGCATTTGAACACTATAAATAATTTAAATGCTCAAATAATGTTGGAAGTATTTGTGGGCCATTGAAATAATTCAGAAAGTGCCCACAATTATTTTCAGGATTTTTAAAAGTGCCCTGGTATTTTTAATAAAGCCCTAAAACCTACAGAATATTAGAAAACTAAAACAGAAGTAATAGAGAGAGAGAAGAGGCCCCAGGCCACTTACCTGGCGCCACTTGGCCCAGCGCTGTGCGGCCTGGCTGGCCCAGCTGGCCAGCCCAGCCCGCCACCGCCACCCTCCCTGTCGTCTTCCTCCCCGCGCCAGTAGGCAAGGGGCGTGTCGACGCGCGCGCGGCCGAGGCCTCCACCTCCTGCTTGCCGTTTCCCCTCTCGCCCTGGACGCGCCACGGAGGCGCCCAAGCCCCTCACTTTCCCTCACTCTCTCTCTCTCCTCGTCCTCTGCTCCCTCTCCGAGCACACCCAGCGGCTTCGTCGCCACCGCTCGCCGTAGCCACGGCCACCGGCCCTCCCTCGCCTCGCCGACATGTCCATGGCCTCCGCCGTGACGCCCCCGTCCTCCTCACCGAGTCTCCCGACGCCGGAGCACCCCGAGGCGCCGCCCCCACCATTTCCCCCTTCTCGGACCCACCGGTCGCCGTCGCCAAATTCGCCGACTCCGGTGCCCACCCGAGCTCACCGACGGCCTCATCGCACTCACGGTGAGCCCCGAAGTCGACTCCCCCTCTTCTCCGACTCATTCTCCCCCTCTAGCTACCACTCCCACCATGACCGAAACCCGCCGCCGCCATTGCTCGTCGCCGTCGTGGCCACAGCCACGATGGCTCTATTCCGAGCACGCTGTCGTCTTCACCGTACTCGTAGGAGTCCGTAGCACCCACCCTTTCGGCCTGCGGTGCCCCCTAGCGCCAACCCCGAGCGTGCCCGAGCTCCGGCGGCCGCCAAGTTCGTCGCCGGCGCCGATACCGGCCACCCCGAGCTCTAACCACCCCACCAAGAACCTCAGCGCATTCCCAGCTGTCCGTAGGTACTCTCCCCAGCCCTTTTGGTGGCCGGAATGACCATTTGCACTTGCGCCCGCGTCGTTCGCTGGCGGCTAAACGCCGCGCCCATCGACCCGCCCGACCGGCGTGGGTTGACCCACCGCCGGTTTGACCTCCCCTCTCCCCATCGACATGCGGGCCCCGCCCGCCAACTAAGTCGGGTTAGTGTTAATTAGGTTAGGTTAATTAGTTAGACGCGGCTGACGGTGGGTCCCAGCGTCGAGTTTGACCTGGACAGCGACCAGTTGACCGCCGACGTCACACCGCGTCGGTGACGTGATAATACCCTTTTATGGATTTAATTTAATTCATAAATCTCGGAAATACTCTAAACTTCTAAAAATCATATAAATTCAACCGTAACTCGGATAGAAATAATTTATATATGAAAAATGATCAGAAAAATATGAAGAATCTGTTTATGCCATGATCATGCATGTTTGAACAAGTTAACATCACTGAATAGGATGAATCATGATTAGGGTAACTTATAAACTAGCTTTTGGAGTTGGAATTCAACTTTGTTTGAATTCCACTTCAACTAACTTGGATTATTATTGCACTAGGTAAATTCAGTTCCTTAACATGATCATGCATCATATATGTGCATTGCATTGATTGCGTTCTTTCTCAGCTGCCGGTGATTGTCCCCTCTCGATAGACGATGTACCGACGATGAGTTCGATGACACCGATGAAGAACTATATTATCTTCAGAAGTGCCAGGCAAGCAAACCCCCTTGTTCATTCCGATATAATCCCACTCTCTCGCTCCTGCTCTATTTTACTGCATTAGGACAACAACGACTCATGTGTTACTTGCTGCGGTAGCTGAACCCCTTGATCCTTTGCATGACCTGTCATTCCACAGTAATTAGATGAAACCCACTAGCATGAGTAGGAGTTGTTTGAGCCCTGTTGTGCCTACTCATTCATGCTTGTTTGTCATGCCTGCTACTGCTTAGAGTTGAGTCGGGTCTGATTCATCGGGAATGAATTGGAAAGTGGTGAACATGTCCTATTGAGTGTGAGCTAAGTGTGGTGAACACGATTTGGTAAAGGTAGCGGTGAGAGGCCATGTAGGAGTACATGGTGGGTTGTCTCATTGCAGCCGTCCTCGGGAACTGAGTTCTGTGTTTGTGATCCATGAAACAGTTACTACCACGCATTGGGCCCGAAACCAATGGACCCTCTCGGCTTCTTGACCACCCTTGTCCTCAGTCCGGGAGTTGCAAGTAGTTTCGTGTTTGTAGCATCTTTGGGGCCGCACGCAGCGCTGACCTTAGGGGTGGGTTGTGTTGCGGTAGGCACCGTGGGGGTTGTACCGAGTGCCCGTTTGGTATCTCGGGAACCCTGCACACATCGTTCGGGGCTGTATGGGAAACCTCGGCCGGACTCCCTGCGGATGGAACCCGAATAGGCGATAAACCTGGACTAGGGATTTGAGTGTTTAGGTAGGCCGTGGCCGACACCCACGTTGGGCTTCCGCTTGAAGGTTGCCGAGTACATGTCGTGTAAACGGCGGTAAGTGGTGAGAGCGTGTGTGAAGAAGTACACCCCTGCAGGGTTTAATATGATCTATTGAATAGCCGTGTCCACGGAGAAGGACTTCGGGTTGCCTATATCAGTTCATAGACAAGTGAAAGTGGATACTCTAAAATGCGCAAGATAAGCGTGAGTGCTATGGATGGCGTTCTCGTGGGAAGGCGGGAGCGGGTCCATAGTGGTGTATTGCCATGGTGAATATGTGGACTCGTAGCGCCACCTCAAAAGAGTTACTTGCGATCGTAGTTCAGGATAGCCACCGAGTCAAAGCTGGCTTGCTGCGGTCAAACTCCACCACCCCTTTTGATAATGATGCATATGTAGTTAGTTCGATGTAAGTCTTGCTGAGTACAATTGTACTCACGTTTGCTTATTTTATGTTTTGCGAGAGAGACGTCGGTCTCGCTAGTAGTTCCACGTGGACTTGACGTTTAGCTTGTTACCTCAGCTACGATCTTGTGCCCTCGGCAGATCTGGTAGATAGTCGCTTCTCAGCCTTTTCCATTTATAGTTATGCGTACTCGAGACATGATTAGCTTCGCTTGTGCTTTGACTTGTATGCTCGAGTGTTGGGTCATGAGACCCATGTTTGTAATATCTCGCTCTTGAGCCTAATGAATAATATTTTGAGTCGTAGAGTTATGTTGTGATGCCATGTTGTATCTACACATATTGAGCATATTGTGTGTATGTTGAAATGCTTGGTATGTGTGGGATCCGACAAACTAGTTGTTTATCCTTGGCAGCCTCTCATATGGGGAAATGTAGTCTCGTGCCTCCGGCGATAGTAGTCCGCTTCTGCCCGGTTCACGAGTCCTGCTAGCCCAAAGACTACTGCTTGGACACTTGACTGGCGGCATGTGTTTCACTTCGTTCCTATGTCCTGTCCCTTCGGGAAATGTCACGTGGTGGTATTCGAGTCCTGCCTAGCCTGCTACAGCCGGGATACCGGAGTCCTGTTAGCCCAGCTACAGCCCGAATACATACGTTGATGACCGACATGCTCGATGTGATTCATGTATGACTGTCCCCATGGGTTAGCGCCGCTTTGGGTTCACGACTAGCCATGTCGGCCGGGTTCTTCGTCATATGGATGCTAGCGACACTATCATATCGTGAGCCAAAAGACGCAAACGGTCCCGGCCATGGTAAGGCGACACCGCGGAATACCGTGCGTGAGGCCGCAAAGTGATATGATGTGTTACATGCTAGATCGGTGTGACCTAGGATCGGGTCTGACAGCGTTGGTATCGAGCTGATCGCTCAGTGGGATTACCAAGCCAAACTGGTCGAAGTTGTGTCTAGAAATGCTTTAGTTATGTAAGGGAATTGATTGTGGAAGGGAACGTAAGGCTCTTTTTACTCCTTATACCTCATGGCCTTCTGATCTGAGTCATCCTCTTCTCTTCTACGGGGTTTAAGAACTAGGCTTCTCATCTATCTATTAGGATGACGTGTTACTAATCCATAGACTTATAAGATTGTTGATTTTAATCCCCAGTTCGGTTCCTACTATTTCTGAATGATAACTGTTGATCTCAGAATCTTGTTATGATGTTGTTGAGTGGTTATGCCACCATTCCTGCAGGATGTCTCAAATCATTTTGAGCATTTATAGCCGTTATGCTGTCCGAGTCATCCTGGTCTCTAAATAGTCGATGCATTTGCAATCCTTTCCTTCATCCCGATGTCCTCTTTGGTCGAAATAAGCACACTAACCGTGCGTTGGGGTAATTTATTGCCTTGACATATATGTTGGAACTACTATTATGACCCTAGGTGTTTAGGAAGTCACCTAGCAATCTAGTAATGCTTTTGTATCCCCAAAGGTGATGATTCTGCCATCACTTTCGAAAGCATCCCATGATGCCATTTAGTAGTAGGTATTCTACTCTGGGTTCTTGAGCCGAGATTCATCCTACTTCATGTTGTTAGTATTTGCTAGTGCCTTTAGGATATTAGTAACCTTGCGATAGTCCTCGAAGTCCGTGGTATTCTCCTTCTTCCAAATACCATGAACCGTTTGTGGCAGAAGTTCTTTTGAGCCAAAAGATCACAATAAGAGTGCTCTTGAGGAGTTCTCCATTCATAATTGTGAGTCTGCCAATTCTACCTTTCTGCATGGGTTATCCGGAAGAAATGTTGAGCTTGCTCGACATACTAATCTGTGCATCCACAACTCAGAAAATTATATGTTCCTTTGAGTTGTTCTCTTAGCTGCCTTCTGACCTTCATCTATCAATTGATAGCCAAGGGTATGTGTGCATTTGTGTTCATCGATGCATTTTATCCTTGTGGTCCGTCAAGCCATTCTATTCCGGAATGACCAGGAGAAACAAACTCCAGTACCTCATCCATTTCTAGGATTGGGTCAAAGTAGTTGTATCCCGCAGATCAAAATGCCAATTCAGCTTTTGTTCTGTTCTACCTTGGAGTGTTACCATCTTTATGTCAAGAGTGTCATGAGGATTGCACTAACTCTCATGAATTTTTTGACGTAGTGATACTTCTCACCACCATCATTCATTCCTCGGTCCCGTGTTGTTATAACCGGAATGCCGACAAGTGAGTTGTGATGTGTGAAATCGATACTCCCAGCAACCTGGTTGCTTGATAGTGAATGGACAATATTCTCATTCTTGGCATGTTGGTTATTAAAACATCATCCTGAGATTGATCGTGCTATCTAGTCCTTAGTTCTGGTGCACCCTTCGATCTATGAGTTAGGATTGTGGCAAGTCCTCACTCGTTCGATCATATCGTCTTGCCCTCAAAAGCAAGATTGTTCTCGGGCTTAGTAACATACCGGTGGTTCGTGACTTTCCAAATATCTTCTTGGAAGTGTTACCGGGTTGTTCCCTGACTGTTATGTTAAGCTCGTGATCAAGTTGGTTTCTTATGGACCACCCTTTCTCCAAGAATCTGTGTTGGATATCCCTGGGCTAGTTGGTTAAGCTAGACAATAACTTGGAGAGTTGGAAGATAAAAGCTTGCCTAACTTAGTTCGATCCAAAGGGATACTCTTGTGTAGTGTGTGTTGAAGAAGGATGATATCTTCATCGATTGGTCCCTGTGATCAGTTGTTGGACCTATTGTCCTACCAATTCTTTGATTTGAGTATGGGCCATTGTTAAGTCAAATCAGAACCAACGATATCCGTGATGTTGTCTTACCCGTGGTTGATCCCTCGAGCATACACCATTACATCTTTGGTCTGACCAATACTATCACGTGTTCGCATGATGGTGGAAGTCCAGTGATATGGAAATTCCGATGAGCTATTGTTGAGCCCATCAGCAGTAATTTGTCTCCCCCATGAGTCATGTGGAACACCAACGTAGTATTGGAAACTTGTGTAAGCATTTCGTCGTGTTTCGTTCATGAAGCATATGTTTGGATGAAAGTAGTGACTTCCTCTAATTCATGTGCATCTGGTGTAAGTTGCCGCCATGAATTTGAGAAAGGTTTGTTTTGTTCCTTTGGAATCATCCCAAGTCAGTCATGCACGTGCGAAGTATTCTATGGTCTGATAGACTGATCATCTTCATTCCATATGGATTCCATAGCACACCAAGCCACTGATTGATTTGATCAAGGAAAAGAAGTCTATGCTTGGGATCTAATCCATGGACTTGTGTAAAGACTTCGATACCCTCGATGATGGCTCCCCACCCGAACTCGGTAGTGTTTTATTATAAGACTACCATGTGGTCATGCTTGTCTAGGACAACGTGCTCACATGTTTGTAGCAAAACCAGCTCACGTTTTGGAGCTTGCTATCGTAGTTCATATCCCGAGAATCTCGCAACGCCATCTCGTCGAATTGTGTTGCAACCCTTCCTATCAGACATGATAAGTCTGAAATATCCTAACACCAACCAGATCTGAATCTCAGGCGGATATGATGGTTGGAACATTCCAACAGTCGCATTTCGTTCCAAGCTTGCACCGTCCTTGTGCTATCTCGCTATAGACTGTCTTCTTAGCAATTCTTGTCCAGGTTTATCTTTAAAAGTGGACTTACCATGGGTCCCCCCCCACCTTCGATGATAAGCAAATCATCCATTGCGTTGTCTTCAACAAGGTAGTCCACATCATCCATTTTAGTCCGGGTGTACTATTCCTTTGCACTCCGTCAAACGATCGTTGTGATTGCCTTTGGCTGGTATAAAAGGTTCCAATGATCTATGAATCAAAAGTAATTCTTTTTGCCACTTGAGGGAATAGTTCTTGCGTCACCTTTTCGAGGTGCCCCGCTATTGAATCATGGCAAATATTTTCTCTCCACCTTGACACCATCCATCATCTTCCTAAAGCGTGGAATTGTTGCCACCACTCAAACTTCGTTGTTGTTCTCCCATTCCCCTCGATGTATTTTGTGTCTCAACTCGAGATATGTCACCATTTCAGTCCGTGAGTTGATCATGTTTGCTTAATCTTCGTGAAGATCGAATCATGTAGGGTTTTCCCCTCTTTCTGTTGTCGTGTCGGGTGAAGATCTCGAAGACGTCAAGACCAAGAAGATGGAGTGAACCAACATCTTCGGGAAGGCAATTGGATCATGAAGATTGTAATAGTTTGTGACCTCCCTTTTCCTCTTACCTCACGTCTTGAATCTCGGGGCGAGATTCTTGTTTAGTGGGGGTGAGTTGTCACAGCCCTAGAATTGCTTGACATTAGTTGCATTAAGGCATTCATGTCATCATGTTAACTTCCATGAAAATTGAAATGGGGATTGTTGAAACCCTAGCACCAATTGAATTCCAATAGGTTCAACTTCAAGATATTTTCAATGAACCCAAAATGCCTTTGGAGATGTTCATGATTTTTGATAAAGGTAAAACCCTCTGCCAAAAGTGATGAGCATATTCCTTGGCCATTTATGGATTTTGGATTAATTAAGTGAAGTATTTGAATTTGGGCATTTGAACACTATAAATAATTTAAATGCTCAAATAATGTTGGAAGTATTTGTGGGCCATTGAAATAATTCAGAAAGTGCCCACAATTATTTTCAGGATTTTTAAAAGTGCCCTGGTATTTTTAATAAAGCCCTAAAACCTACAGAATATTAGAAAACTAAAACAGAAGTAATAGAGAGAGAGAGAGGCCCAGTGCCACTTACAGGCGCCACTTGGCCCAGCATTTGTCTTGGCTGGCTGGCCCAGCTGGCCAGCCCAGCCCGCCACCGCCACCCTCCCTGTCGTCTTCCTCCCGCCCCCCAAGAGGCAAGGGCGGTGTCGGCTGTGCTGCCGAGGCCTCCACCTCCTGCTTGCCGTTTCCCTCTCGCTCGACGCGCCACGGAGGCGCCCAAGCCCTCACTCTTTCCCCTCACTCTCTGCTCTCTCCCTCGTCCTCTGCTCCCTCTCCGAGCACACCCGAGCGAAGCTCGTCGCCACCGCTCGCCGTAGCCACGGCCACCAGCCCTCCCTCGCCTCGCCGACATGTCCATGGCCTCCGCCGTGACGCCCCCGTCCTCCTCACCGAGTCTCCCGACGCCGGAGCACCCCGAGGCGCCGCCCCCACCATTTCCCCCTTCTCGGACCCACCGGTCGCCGTCGCCAAATTCGCCGACTCCGGTGCCCACCCGAGCTCACCGACGGCCTCATCGCACTCACGGTGAGCCCCGAAGTCGACTCCCCCTCTTCTCCGACTCATTCTCCCCCTCTAGCTACCACTCCCACCATGACCGAAACCCGCCGCCGCCATTGCTCGTCGCCGTCGTGGCCACAGCCACGATGGCTCTATTCCGAGCACGCGCCGTCGTCTTCACCGTGCTCAGTGGGAGTCCGTAGCACCCACCCTTTCGGCCTGCGGTGCCCCCTAGCGCCAACCCCGAGCGTGCCCGAGCTCCGGCGGCCGCCAAGTTCGTCGCCGGCGCCGATACCGGCCGCCCCGAGCTCTAACCACCCCACCAAGAACCTCAGCGCATTCCCAGCTGTCCGTAGGTACTCTCCCCGGCCCTTTTGGTGGCCGGAATGGCCATTTGCACTTGCGCCGCCGCGTCGGGTTCGCCGGCGGCTAAACGCCGGCGCCCACTGACCCGCTGACCGGCGTGGGTTGACCCACCGCCCGGTTTGACCTCCCCTCTCCCCACTGACATGCGGGCCCCGCCCGGCTAACTAAGTCAGGTTAGTGTTAATTAGGTTAGGTTAATTAGTTAGACGCTGACCAGTGGGTCCCAGCGTCAGGTTTGACCTGGACAGCGACCAGTTGACCACGACGTCACACCGACGTCGAGTTGACGCATAATACCCTTTTATGGATTTAATTTAATTCAAGAAATCTCGTGAAATACTCTAAACTTCTAAAATCATATAAATTCAACCGTAACTCGGATAGAAATAATTTATATATGAAAAATGATCAGAAAAATATGAAGAATCTGTTTATGCCATGATCATGCATGTTTGAACAAGTTAACATCACTGAATAGGATGAATCATGATTAGGGTAACTTATAAACTAGCTTTTGGAGTTGGAATTCAACTTTGTTTGAATTCCACTTCAAATAACTTGGATTATTATTGCACTAGGTAAATTCAGTTCCTTAACATGATCATGCATCATATATGTGCATTGCATTGATTGCGTTCTTTCTCAGTTGCCGGTGATTGTCCCCTCTCGATAGACGATGTACCGACGATGAGTTCGATGACACCGATGAAGAACTATATTATCTTCAGAAGTGCCAGGCAAGCAAACCCCCTTGTTCATTCCGATATAATCCCACTCTCTCGCTCCTGCTCTATTTTACTGCATTAGGACAACAACGACTCATGTGTTACTTGCTGCGGTAGCTGAACCCTTGATCCTTTGCATGACTGTCATTCCACAAGAATTAGATGAAACCCACTAGCATGAGTAGGAGTTGTTTGAGCCTGTTGTGCCTACTCATTCATGCTTGTTTGTCATGCCTGCTATTGCTTAGAGTTGAGTCGGGTCTGATTCATCGGGAATGAATTGGAAAGTGGTGAACATGTCCTATTGAGTGTGAGCTAAGTGTGTGAACACGATTTGGTAAAGGTAGCGGTGAGAGGCCATGTAGGAGTACATGGTGGGTTGTCTCATTGCAGCCGTCCTCGAACTGAGTTCTGTGTTTGTGATCCATGAAACAGTTACTACCACGCATTGGGCCCAAACCAATGGACCCTCTCGGCTTCTTGACCACCCTTGTCCTCGGTCCGGAGTTGCAAGTAGTTTCGTGTTTGTAGCATGTCAGTGGGCACGCAACGCTGACCTTAGGGGTGGGTTGTGTTGCGGTAGGCACCGTGGGTCGTGTACCGAGTGCCCGTTTGGTATCTCGGGAACCCTGCACACATCGTTCGGGGCTGTATGGGAAACCTCGGCCGGACTCCCTGCGGATGGAACCCGAATAGGCGATAAACCTGGACTAGGGATTTGAGTGTTTAGGTAGGCCGTGGCCGACACCCACGTTGGGCTTCCGCTTGAAGGTTGCCGAGTACATGTCGTGTAAACGGCGGTAAGTGGTGAGAGCGTGTGTGAAGAAGTACACCCCTGCAGGGTTTAATATGATCTATTGAATAGCCGTGTCCACGGAGAAGGACTTCGGGTTGCCTATATCAGTTCATAGACAAGTGAAAGTGGATACTCTAAAATGCGCAAGATAAGCGTGAGTGCTATGGATGGCGTTCTCGTAGGGAGACGGGAGCGGGTCCATAGTGGTGTATTGCCATGGTGAATATGTGGACTCGTAGCGCCACCTCAAAAGAGTTACTTGCGATGTAGTTCAGGATAGCCACCGAGTCAAAGCTGGCTTGCTGCAGTCAAACTCCACCACCCCTTTTGATAATGATGCATATGTAGTTAGTTCTGATGTAAGTCTTGCTGAGTACAATTGTACTCACGTTTGCTTATTTTATGTTTTGCAGAGAGACGTCAGTCTCGCTAGTAGTTCCACGTGGACTTCGACGTTTAGCTTGTTACCTCAGCTACGATCTTGTGCCCTCGGCAGGATCTGGTAGATAGTCAGGCTTCTCAGCCTTTTCCCATTTATAGTTATGCGTACTCGGACATGATTAGCTTCCGCTTGTGCTTTGACTTGTATGCTCTGAGTGTTGGGTCATGAGACCCATGTTTGTAATATCTCGCTCTTCGGAGCCTAATGAATAATATTTTGAGTCGTAGAGTTATGTTGTGATGCCATGTTGTATCTACACATATTGAGCATATTGTGTGTATGTTGAAATGCTTGGTATGTGTGGGATCCGACAAACTAGTTGTTTATCCTTGGCAGCCTCTCATATGGGGAAATGTAGTCTCGTGCCTCCGGCGATAGTAGTCCGCTTCAGCCCGGTTCACGGAGTCCTGCTAGCCCAGACTACTGCTTGGACACTTGACTGGCGGCATGTGTTTCACTTCGTTCCTATGTCATCCTTCGGGAAATGTCACGCGGTGGTATTCGAGTCCTGCCTAGCTCGCTACAGCCGGGATACGGAGTCCTGTTAGCCCAGCGCTACAGCCCGAATACATACGTTGATGACCGACATGCTCGATGTGATTCATGTATGCCTGTCCCCATGGGTTAGCGCCGCTTTGGGTTCACGACTAGCCATGTCGGCCGGGTTCTTCGTCATATGGATGCTAGCGACACTATCATATCGTGAGCCAAAAGACGCATAAGCGGTCCCGGCCATGGTAAGGCGACACCCGCGGGAATACCGTGCGTGAGGCCGCAAAGTGATATGATGTGTTACATGCTAGATCGGTGTGACCTAGGATCGGGGTCCTGACAGCGAGGGGGCCTAGAGGGATGGCCGGGGCGGCGGAGGACCGGCGGTGGGGAGTGTTTTCGGGGTGGGTGGGCAGGGCCCTCAGAGGGGTGGAGGTTGAAGATGAACCGCAGGCCCTTGATTTTGTATCCAACGGCTGCAAGATCGACTGACCAGAGATGAAAAAGTCAGTCGACCGACATGTAGCCTCACCTTGCTAGTGCATCCAGTTTCGACAGCAAAATTCAGTTTCGACAGCAAAATTCAGTTTCGACAGTTAAGTTCAGTTTCGACAGTTAAATTCAGTTTCGACAGTTAAGTTCAGAGATGAGCGGCTGATGTATATTACATCTAGCACTTTGTGGTTATGTATTTTACGTCATGTATTGGAAATGCTATTAGAATTACACTCAGGTTAACGTTTTTCGTTGTCTCTCTTGTCCTGCTTCAGCCTCGGCGTCGTACAACTCACCGGAGCTGCTCCAACGATGAAACCCTCCATCACATCGAAGCAGTACCTCGGGCTCCATCTCCAGACGCCTAAGATCTTCTTCCCCTCCTCTGACAGCAAAGTCAGCCGGAGCATCCTCACCGGACAACCCAATCACGCTGAGATCGACATGGCTTTGCCAAAGAGTTTGTACACTTGTTGCATCTATTTTTTACTCTACATGTTATATATATTGTCCACTGAGCACACGGATTTGTTCCTTTACTGTTTCCTTGAAAGAAAAAATGTAGGAATTTTAATTTTCACTTGTCCTCCTTTTCAAATTCCTATTCATGAAGCACAAGACTAAGAGATAGTAGCATCATAGCATTATAACCATACATTTTCTTGTGGTTTGACTTAATCTCACCATGCTTCTTTGCATCATGTGATCTTCCAATTGTTGTGAGTCAAACACCCAGTTGGCGTAAATCCTGTGTTTTAAATTCTCTGCTTTGCACGTGCATTCCTATCCTATTCCTGTCTATTTCCTATCCTGCATTGTTGGAATCCTCCAATTCAAACAAGCCCTTACAAAATTACTTCTCTTACAGATAGTTGTCAAAGAAAACCTTGCGTGGTTTGTCCCGCTCTGCTTTGCAATCGTCCACCCAGCTCAGCTGTTCCAACGACGAAGGGTCCAGCACAGCAGGGATCCGACCTCGGACTGTCTTTCGCCGCCTCGGATCTTCGCTTCCCCTTGTTGGCAGCCATGAAAACTGCATTACCATCATCAACCGAGCAGATGACCTCGAGGACTACACGGGTTCGCAAGAGAGGTCGCACTCTTTCGTGTCTGCTTACGTTATGCATCGCTTAATATTACATGCTACTTTATCGTCCTGTTCACCGATTAGACTCGAGTCAGCTCCAAACTAATGGTCAAACTTGAGTTTTAAATGGTTGTGAGGTACATATCGGGCCGCTATCAATAGTATCTATCTACTATCTGGTTAATCTCCGGTGTCTACTATGAGTTTCTGTTGGGTGGGAAACAAACAAAGAAAAAAGCCATTATCTGTATTTTTAAGCAAGCCATTATCTGCCTGCTATTATTGGTTTTGGGTCTATCCACAGTTGCTACCATCACTCTGGATTTCTGCATGCACTCCTTACATAATCTCACTATGTTTTATTCCTATGCATGACAGTTATTGTAAACAATGGAACTGAACATGTAGAGCAAAAGAGACGAGCCTTGCGTGGCAATAAAATTTCATGCAGACGTCGCTCCATGGTAGGCGCAAAGGCAGCCCCCCTCCACGCATTTCGGATTGTAATCGAGAGGAAGATATCTGTTCTGAGGGGGATTCAGAAGGAGAAGACAACTCCTATTTACCCCCCGAGGTCTTCGCTCTAACTTGGCATGCTGATGTTGGTTATATCATGCATATGGTGTCTTGCATTGCTTACTTTATACATCAAATATGTCATCTGCTTAGTTTAGACATCCTTTGTGCGAATATCATCTATTTAGTTTATTCATCGTTTATGT
The DNA here is from genome assembly GCA_021605205.1 of Aegilops longissima. NCBI lineage: Eukaryota > Viridiplantae > Streptophyta > Magnoliopsida > Poales > Poaceae > Aegilops > Aegilops longissima. Next base: position 2,367 of record JAHIAM010006680.1, on the reverse strand, counting down.
GAATTATGCAACGCCATCTTGTTTAGCCAGGCATCATATATGTGAATTTTGCAATGCCATCCTGCTTAGCCAGTCATCTTATTTGTAAATTATATCAGGCCATCCCTTTTTTTTTGGTTACACATTACATTTGTCAACAATGTTATTACATTCAACTGCTCTTCGTGTGCATCAACCATTTGACACGGTGATGGCAAATTCTGGAGTGAAAACAAGGTCTTCAGAGCAGACTATGCTATCTGACGAAGCGCATATCTCGCTGGTTACGGATAGGTCCTCAGAGGAGGATTCAGAGACAGATGACCAGTCCTATTCCCCGAGGTGTATGCTCTAACTTGGCAGGGGTTATGTGGCTCATATCGTATGTATGGTGTCTCGCATTGCTATGTCATTTGATTAGTTTAGACATGCTTTGTGTGAATGCCACTGCTCAAAGTCTAATTACCATATATGTGAATTATGCATTGCCATCTTGTTGCAAGACATTATGTATGCGAATTATACAATGCTATCGTGTTGCAAAGGCATTATATATGTGAATTATGCAATGCCATGTTGTTTAGCCAATCATCATGTATGTGAATTATATCATGCTATCATTTTTTGTATTACGTGTTGCATTTGTCGACAACGTTTGTATATTCAACTACTCTTCCTGTGCATCAGCCATTTGAAGCGGTGATGGAAGTATCTGGAGGAAAACAAGGTATTCAGAGCAAACAATGCTACTGCTGAAGCAGCATCTTGCTGGTTCTGAGAGCTCCCGAGAGGAGGATTCGAGACCGATGACCAGTCCTATTTTCCCCCTGAGGTCTATGCTCAAACTTGGCAGGGTTATATTACCCATGTCATGCATGTTGTCTTGCATTGCTTAGTTTTTACATCATATATGGATTGCCATCTGCTTACTTGCTTACTATATAAATCATATATTTGAATTATATCATGCCATCATGTTTACATAGTACATACACATCATCTATCTGAATTATGGCATGGCAACCCATTTAATAAAGACATCATATAGTTATATCATCTCATCCTGTTTAGTGTTTACAGTCATCATATTTTGAATTATGGCATTCTATCCATGAATGTATGTGAATTATGGCATGCCAACCTATTTAATAAACACATTATATAGTTATGTCATGTCATCCTGTTTACATAGTTTCATATTTTGAACTATGTCTTTCCATCTTTTTTAGTTAGCCATCATAATGTGAAATTGTGTCATGCTATCCTGTTTAGTTAGCCATCATATATGTGAAATTGTGTCATGCTATCCTGTTTGGTTAGACAACATAAATATGAATTATTTTGCCCTCTTTTATTCCCCACTATCCATTGCACCTGTCTATCATACAATGTCTATACTTTCAATTACTTTTCTTGTTTATCAGCCATTTGAATTGGAGAGCATGATGGCAGTACCTAAGGGAGTAACAACACGGTCTTCAGAAAAGATAGTGCTACCAGTTGATGCAGATAGAACCACGGTTGTACTTGCCCAAGGACCAAATCCACCACACATAACCCAGACTCTCGCAGATTGTACCCCTACCCAGTTGGACAGAGAACCAGCTACACCCCTTCTAACCCCAACCACGGCAGATAGTAACCCAGTTCCAGTTACACAGCACCGTATCCACCACAGAGCACCCAAACACGAGCAGTTAGTAAGGGAACTGCAGTGCCCAAAGCACGAGGACCACCACTCCGAATCCCAACTCAACGCTTAAAGGAGAAGAAGATTTGTTCTCAGGTCAGGTTCTGTAGCTACGGTTCATACTCCTTTGCTCTTGCATGACTGTATTTACTCATACCAACTATTTTCAAATTTGAAGGATGGAATTGAAACTCCAATGGCGCAACAGGTATGTTTTAAACCTGTTTCTTTAAATGGTTTGCTGTTGTAACCTGCTCTATGTTGGTTTCAGTTTCAATTGAATAAACAGTTATGTTCTCATGTCATGCACATTACAAGTGTTGTTATTGCTCTATAGTTACCCACACTTATATTCTGTCTATTCTGCTTTGTCTTGAACAAATATTATTTGAACTCTATCTCTATCTTGATTTGGCAACAAAAACTAGAATGATATAGACCATAAAGTGACCATGGTACATAGATATATGTTTGTTTCATGCTGTTATCCTGTCCACTTTACTACTGAACTCATTTACCAAAATGAGTTTCATATACAACATGGTAAACATGTGATGTGTCCGCTTGTTTCTCTTTGAGAATGCGGACAAAATATTGGAGAACACGATACCGCGTTATCCAATGGTAAAAGAAGTAATGCAGATAAGGTTCAAGATAGTGAGACATCCTGTTGGTCTCCAAGAAAGCTGATAAAACTA
>JAHIAM010006679.1:0-61230 GCA_021605205.1 Aegilops longissima | reverse complement strand
AATGGTATTGATGTCCTCATCATCCTCCCTTCTTGAAATGAAGTCGCCCTCGACGGAAGCTCATATTCCTCACCCAAATAAGGCTTCAAATCTGCAATGTTAAAAGTGGACTAACCCCAAAATCTGCAGGCAGCTCAAGTTTATATGCATTATCATTTATTTTCTAACACCTTAAATGGACCATCAGACGTGGCATTAGCTTTGATTTAGCAAATTAGGAAACCTATCTCACGCTAAATGTAACCAAACAAGATCTCCAGTGCAAAGACAACATGTTTTCTACCCTTATCTCCAGAAGTTTATATTTAGCATTCATACGCTCAATGTTTTCCTTAGTTATCTCATGCATTTTTAGAATCAATTCAGCACGTTCTTTAGCATCAAAATTAACCTTCTCCAAGATGGAAGAGGCAACAAATCAATAGGTGCACGAGGTAGGAAGCCATACACAATTTCAAAAGGGCACATCTTAGTTGTAGAATGCAATGAACGATTATAAGCAAATTCAATATGAGGCAAGCATTCTTCCCACATTTTCTTATTATTCTTCAAAACAGCCCTAAGCATAGTAGACAATGTTCTATTGACTACTTCAGTTTGTCCATCAGTTTGGGGTGACAAGTAGTACTAAAAAGCAGTTTAGTCCCCAACTTAGCCCATAAACATCTCCAAAAGTGGCTAAGAAATTTAGTATCACGATCTGAAACAATAGTATTTGGCACACCATACAAGCTTTAATAATTTCACGAAAGAACAAATCAGCAACATTAACAAAGATCATCGCTTTTATGACATGGTATAAAGTGTGCCATTTTCGAGAATCTATCCATGACAACAAATATGCTATCCTCCCTTCTTTGTTCGAGGTAAACCTAAAACAAAGTCCATAGATATATCCTCCCAAGGAACACTAGGCATGTGCAAAGGCATATATAAACCATGAGGATTGAGTCGTGACTTAGCTTTTTGACATGTAGTGCAGCGAGCAACAAAACGCTCAACATCCCGCCTCATCTTTGGCCAAAAGAAATGTGTAGCAAGTATATCCTCCATCTTCTTGACGCCAAAGTGTCCCATTAATCCTCCTCCATGCGCCTCCTGCAACAACAAAAGACTTAACAGAGCTAGCAGGAATGCATAGCTTGTTAGCACGAACACAAAACCATCATTAATAACGAACTTGTTCCATGTTCTTCCTTCTTTACAATTCTGCATTACATCTTTAAAATCAGCATCATGCACATATTGATCTTTGATGGTCTCCAAACCAAATATTTTAAAGTCAAGTAGTGAAAGCATAGTATAGCGACGAGACAAAGCATCAAGCAATAACATTTTCTTTACCCTTCTTGTGTTTAATGACATAAGGGAAAGTCTCAATGAATTCAACCCATTTAGCATGTCTACGATTCAGTTTAGCTTGACTTTTAATATGTTTCAAAGATTCATGATCGAATGTATAACAAATTCTTTGGGCCATAAATAATGTTGCCATGTCTCTAAAGTCCTAACAAGAGCATATAATTTTTGTCATAAGTAGAATAGTTCAGACTAGGCCCACTAATTTTTCAGAAAGTATGCAACAGGTTTCCATCTTGTAATAACACACCTCCTAATCCAATTCCAAAACATTATCACAAGAAGTAGAAGGCATGAAAATATTACAACTCAGTTTGCACATATAGGTGAAGCTCTTATTCATTTCAAAAGATTGACAATGTTCATCATTAAACCATCCCAACATTGGTGAATAAACCTTACTTGCATCAAGTTTACATGCTACAACATGCTTAAATAAGCAAACATGCAATAAGTCATTCTATAATCATCACCAAGATTAGAGGTCATATCAAATGATTAAACATTGATTCTTTTGCATCAATAGTTAATTCAATGGGTGCACTCAAAATTGTTGGTATTTCAGTTGTTTGATCACATGACGATTCATGATAGTATCAAGATTCTCTAAAATAGGTGATGTGCTCAAATCACCAGCTTAACTCAACACATGCATTCAAGTTAACTAGGGATGCATCATTCTCATGAAGTTATATCATTAATACCTTTATCATACCTTGTCGCAAAGACGAGCTGATAGGTAATGCGCTGACAATGCACCATACACTTGAGATGATGTCGCTACCACAATCGGTGGGGCTGCTCTAGTTGGTGCAACGGTGGAGGAACCAACCGCGATGGTGAGCATGAACTGAATAGTAGTTGTTGTAGTCACCCAATGCATCCTCTCAGATCGTCTCTCAAAGGTACAAGCGGACATACATACCAGTAATGCAACGAGGAATATAGTGAAATCGGTTCGAATATCATGGTTCAAACCACCAAAAATCTATTCATTGTATCATTCTCGATTCTTCTATGTCGCAATGATGCATATAAGATTTGAACTCTTGGTAGTAAGCGTGAACAGTGTTACTGCTTTGTTTTAATTGTTCCAATTTTAAGCAATTCACGATGATAGTAAGGAGGAAAAATTGTTGTCTCATTACAGCTTTCAAAACTTTCCAAGTTATGGGTTGGTTATCAATGTTTTTCACAATGTACACTCCACCAAATGAAGCAAAACCAGAATGCTCTAGTGGTAGCTCGACTCTCAAGTTCGAAAATCATGGTGACTAAAAACTTCTTCTAATTCAAGCTCCCAAGCTAGATAAATAGCAGGATTAAATCTACCTCAAATGATGGTAAAGACATACCTGACCATATGCTTGTGTGTGTTGTCCCAACTCGTGATGATGAAGATGTGTCCGTCATTCAAGAACTTCTATCTCCGAACCTGTCATGATTAGTAGAAACAAGAAACAAAATACGAGAATAATGTTCCTATGAACTACTAGGATGTGGTGGTAAAACGCTCACAAGATAGCAAATATCAATATTACAAGTTCTTACCATGCAGCAGACAGTAAACCAAATGTGTCAAGTAACTCTCAAGATTGTGTAAAGCAATTGCTGGGAGCGACGATACACGTGTAGAAATATGTGGAGCTGGGTTGGCTATATATGGTAGCAAAAGATTATCAATAATCAATTCAGATGCAATGTTGAATAAACGCCAACGACGGTACTTTGCTGGTCCTAGGCTAGACCGGACTAGAGACGCGAGCCTAGAACACTAATGAGGTCACGGAAAGCACAACTAGCATCAATGAAGGATAATAAGTAGCTCGACAGCAAGATATAAGTGAAGATCACAACGGCAAGAAAGATAATGATGAAAACGATCGCAAGCAGGATATACAACAACTCTCTCCAATTTTCCTCTTGAAAAGTTTGAGCCAATTTTCTGATAAATTTTTCAAAAATGCTTCTAACTCAAGCTTTCGAATGCAAAAGAATCACTCAATCCGAGTTGATATGAGGAGTCAAAAATTCTAAAACTGGTTTAAAAACTGGAATAAGCTGTGTTCACGAACTTCGAGGGCAAAAGACCTATTTAGAAGCCGATTTTGATGTGCCAAATATTCAACTAGCTTGCAACTATTTAGATGCGGCTGTCTCTAGCTTTAATTTGAGTACTGTGGAGCCAAACGGACTTCAGATGAGGAAGTTATGCCTGTTTAACTGAACAGTGCACAAAACAGATTCCAATCCGAATTCAGCTACGAGATTGAGTCTAGATAGATCCGAACTTTGTTTTTTTTCTCACACTTTTTGTCTTTTTCTTTTTTTCCTGATTTTTTTTACTTTTTTCTTTTTTTCTCTTTTTTTCTTTTCCAAAACAAACTAGATAAGATGCAGATTGGATCTGCGAAGATGTGAATGACCTCAACTATGATTATGACAATGAATAGTGCGAGCACGTGGTGGAAATTGATGGATGGTAAGGTGGACAGCGGAAGGATAATGATGCAGCGCGTGACTAATGTGAACAGAACTCAAACTCTAAAGGAACTAGACACTAAGACCAGAACTCGACACGACGATGCAACCGATAATTCAATAATGCAAACAATGAAAAGAAAATTGCAAAGGCTTGACCGGCAAGGACAAATGATGAATAGATCTAACTTTTCGTGGCCTTTCTTGGACAATAGGTAAGAAAATTAATCAATCTAGGATAACCGGAAAATCTCACCGAGCAACCTGAAAACCGATACCACTTGATAGAGGCGTAGGGTGTCCCGATCTTCGATGAGATGATAACTATCGATTTGGTGGAGATGACTTTGACGATCCGACTACAAACGTGCACGACGTTATGTTTTAGCAATCGCTAAACCAACTCCGAGAGGTTATTGACCACGCAGAGCACGATCAACTCGACCAGGAAGGTCTATTCCTGCAAGCAATCGAAGAAAAGCAAGAATATGATAAAGCAATCTGAATATTGCGAATATATATGAAGTATTGATAATGGTGGGGATCCGTAGCGGTCTTGGTCTGGTCGTTGGACACAAACAAAGTACACGGTTGCAATGGCTAACTTTAACTAAACAAATCCCAAGGAAAAGCTACTAGATGGATCTACTATATAGGAGCAAGGGGTGGCGCCAAGGAGGTGGGAGGACGCCCCAAGGCAGCCTAACACTAACCCTAGGTCGATAAGGCCAATGGGCCCAAGTGGAGGTGACGAACACCTTTGGACTTGTTGTTTGACCAGATTCTGCTCAAGATCAGATTGTTTCGTCCATAACTCAACGCTCGGACGGATTTTAAGGTGATTCCAATTGCTGGAAAATGCACAAATCTATTTTCCAACAAAAAGAATCAACCAATTTGGAGTCCGTATGAAAAGTTATTGACGTTTTGAGTCGTATGTCTCTGCAGTAGTCCAATCTGAGTCCGTAACGTGAGAGACTTGGACTCTATCTTCTCTTGGGCCAAAAGTGACGGAGAGAACTTTTTGAACAGCAGTAAACATCTCTTTCTCCTTATCTTCATATGTGGATTGTACAAATGTCCCATACACCTGCAATTAGACATGGCACAAAAGTTTGTGAAGTATTTTGTCCCGGACATAAATAAATTATTGCATAGTTTGCACTAGAAATCACCTCACAAATATACATGTATGCAATATTTTCGTCAGATCCAAGGTAATCATGTCCTCATCACTTGATCCAAGATGATCAAGTATGACAATCTTAATGTTGTATGATGCTATGGTTCTTGCTCATAAGCTTTGCTTATCTTTCTTTGCTTAAAAGCTTGATTGGATCTTTCTTTGAGTTTTTCATGCAAAACTTCACGAACCAAGATAGCAATTGTGTATGCTATGACAACCTTATGACATACAAGTGGATCCCAAGATATGCACCACTATGGTATGGTATATATGCTATGGAGTATGATCACTAAATGTGCAAGTCACGGTTTAATACTCAATGGCTAGTCTCGATGGGAAGTTACTAAAATGAGGCAATGTGGGTTATCAATGCAATTGCAAGGTATGACAAAGATGTCGCCGGTTACCGTCCATGCGATGATGACTAGTCGATGTAGATGAGCGGTGGTGATGATGAATTGAACCGCATCTAGATAGCGAAACACAATAGGATACGGAAACCACAACTCAAAATCTCAAGGACTAAAATGTGTCAAAATCGCCATCGAAGTGTCGTGGAAGATTTTGGTGTATGTGGGTTTGGAGATGTGGTGGAGGGGTTGTGGTGGTGGCGAACTGAAAATTTAGTTTCTTCAGAGATGAACGGACGTCCGTTTTTATGGTCGTCCGCCGTCGGACGTCCGGACTGCTTGGTCGTCCGTGCCGGGTGATTTTCGCACGGAAGAACTGCCGGTTTCGGGTAGGAGATGATGGTGAGGTCGAAATCGAGGGGTTTTGTGGATGGAAAAGGGTGGGAGGTGGGAAAGCTAGATCCACACGTAGCAACACAAATCCATGGACCAAATCCAACAAAATCTCAACTCACAAACAAATCCAAAAACAATTTGGGGCTATTTTGTGGGGAATTTTCGAATTAGGACAAAACAACAAAATCAAGCTAGAAAAAGAGGGTAGGGGCTCCAAAAACGTGATCAACGTGGCTCGATACCAAGATGATGTAGGGCGGAACCCACGTGGATGATCTTTCACTTTGGAACAGATCCACGGGAATCACGAAGAACACACGGAAGAACAAGAGGAAACACGGAGGAAACGAGAGAAATCACTAAACCAACAAGAGACCAATCACACAAGTGCTAGATCACCGATCACATAAGGTGGCACGAGATTCAAGATCAACAAAGGTAAGGATACACGAGTAGCCGCTCTTCTCCCAGAGGAGGTCTTGATGGGGTCCACCCTAGAAGGGGTCTTGAATCCGCTTGGGGATCTTCTCAGAGAGGTCCCGAGCTCCGTGGAGAAGTAACCAAGTGGATGAGCAAGGCTCTCACAAACATGAGCTAAACCAAAAGATACCCTAGCTAGGAGGAGGAGGGTTCTATTTATAGTCTTAGTGCAAAAGGGGCAAGTGAAGGGGTACATGGGCCGCCCAAACTCGTATGTTAGAGTACCGGACGTCACTGGGGGGTCGTCCGTGGCTCAGAGGGACCGGACGTCCGTGTCGCGGACGGACGTCCGGATCAGTTCAGGAAGGAGGCACGGACGTCCGGCTTTTCATACTTCCGCTGATTTGGTTCGGTTCAGGGCACCGGACGTCCTGATGATTTCCGTCGTCTGCCGTCGTCGCTGGCACCGGTCTTCCAGATTCGCTCGGGTCTTCAGGGGCCGGTCGCCGGAGGCCGGACGTCCGCTTGTGAGAGTGGCTGGTCGTCTGTCCGCCGACGTCCGCTTGCCGGGCTTCAGTGCCGTCCGGTGGCTGGAGTTTTCTTCGTAGCTCTTCTTCTTCTCCTTGCGGTTGGTAGCTTGCCTTGTCCAATGGATGTAGATGCACCATGGCTTTCCTCCAAGTACCTGATCACACACAAAGTGTCCATATGGAGGTAGGCAAGTCTCGTGAGTAGAGAGAGGAAGTTCTCGAAAGGAGCGAGTTCACCTTATCTTCGATAGCCTTGGCTCTAGCTCTTGTCATGGGCCCAAGTGGTGTTGAGGAAGATGACACGCCCATGGGGATGAATGAGGATGCTCGCATCAAGCTCGTCATGGTCTCGCGGTCGCCGCCATTTCTACCAAGGTCCGGGCGCAGTATGCTGCCCGGCGCGCCTTGAGAGTGACGCAGGGCTTTTCTCGCAGCAGTCGGGGCACCGACATCGCGATGTTGCTCGCTCATGCACAGCTTAGAAGACCGCGCGCAGCGCCGGCCGGGCATACCGAGGTCGCCATGCCACCGTGGGCAGCATGGCTCGCCGACCCAGCCGGGCGGCGGCTCGCCGCCTTGGGAACGAACAACACCGCCGCCTGCTCCGATTGCCGAGTGTCGCGGATGCTCGGGCTACGCTCCACCATCCGAGACCGCTCCATCGCCACCCGTGCTGGTACGGGCTGTCCGCCCTGACGATCCGATCACCGTGATCGCTTTCTTTTTGGGGGCCATGGCGATGATGAAGTCGATGCGCTAACTTTAGACCAGATTTTCACAGCCTCAGGCCTCTATCCGCACACCAAAGATGTCGAACGACTTATGGGATCCTGGGAACTTTCACGGTTGGCGCGCGGGGCTGCGCAAAGAGTAGGTCTAAAAGATCATGAGGATTTTACCGTTCGGGCCGCAAACGACGCGTGAAACCCTAGTCCCGCTCTTGTGTATATTTGGTGTTCTTGAGCTCTTGAACCAGCTGTCGGCATGCCTAGTCCAAAAGTTGAATCCCTCCAAGACGCCTCGGCCTCCTTTTATATGTCAAAGGGTCGCCCAGCAGTACACAAGAGGTGGAAAGTATCCACAAGTAAAAGGTTATCGCCGGCACCGTAGGACAAAGAGATTTAATGCGCTGCTGCTACCTCTTGAGCATGAGTTGGTTTTCCTTGAAGAGAAAAGGGTAATGCAGCAAACTAGCGAAGTATTTCCCCAGTTTTTGAGAACCAAGGTGATGCGGAGCATCCCCACTCATCCCCACGGACGTGTTTACATCTCCTCAACACCACCGGACCCATGACAAGAGCCCGAGCCAAGGCTATTGATGATAAGGTGAACTCGCCTCTCCGAACTTCTTATTTCTACCCATGAGACATGGCTACTACCTCATTCAAACACTATGTGTAATCAGATACATGGAGGCGAACCAAGGATCTACTACTTGCAAGAGCCAAGACGGCGAGGACCCCAAGTATGTCAAGAGGAAGAAGGGATGCAGCTGGCTACAGACACGGACGTCCGACCACTTCCGGACGTCCGACGATTCCTGGGCACGGACGTCTGACGCCCGGACGTCCGCACATCGTCACCCGAATCAAACCCTACGGACGATCGAGCTGACCGGACGTCCGGACCACGACCTCCGAGCCGAACCACGGACGATCGACAGCCTCCGGACGTCCGGACCTCCTCGAAGCCCCGGACGACCGATCCACACGGACGACCGACGACCTACGACAGAGAAGAATCTACGGACGTCCGAACGGTCCGGACGACCGACCTTCCCGAGCCCGGACGTCCGACGCCTTCCGGACGTCTGATGCCCGATGCGGGCTAAAGTCCATAACCCCTTCGTTTTGACCTCCATTTGCACTAAGACTATAAATACGACCCTCCCATCTCCTAGTTAGGGTTAGCATTGGATTAGCTCATATTTTGGTGTGAGAGTTTTGCTCATCCATGGCTACTTCTCCTCGGAGATCAGGACCCCACGGAGAAGATCCCCGCGGATTCAAGACCCCATCTAGGGTGGACCCATCAAGACCTCCTTCGGAGAAGAACGGCTACCGTATCCTTACCTTTGTTGATCTCGAATCTTGAATCACTCTATGCATTCGATAATCTAGCACTTGTGTGATTGGTTTGTCGGTTGAGTGAATTCTCTCGCTTTTCCCGTGTTTCCTCTTGTTCTTCCGCTGCTTCTTCAGTGTTCCTCGACCTCCAAACGTGAAAGATCATCCACATAGGGTTCCGCCTTACATCATATGGTATCATGAGCCATGTTCATCACGTTTTTGGAGCCCCTACATCATGTCTTCTAGCTTGATTTTGTTGTTTTTAATTCCAAAATTCCCCACAAAAATAGCCCCAAATTTTTTTGGTGATTTGTTAGTGTGATGAGATTTTGTTGATTTGGTCCATGGATTTGTGTTGCCACGTGTGGATCTAGCTTCCCACCTTCCCCACCCTTCTCCATCCTCCAAACCCCTCAATTTCAACCTCACAATCATCTTCTTCCCGAAATTTTGCGCCTCTCCCCGAGCCCGATTTTAGCAGTCTCGGACATCCGGACAAGGCCGGACGTCTGACGCTGTCCGGACAACAGAAGTTCACGGACGTCTGTAAAACCCTGACCAAACTAAATTTCTTCAGCTCGACACCAACACCACCCCATATTTCTCCACATCTTCCAAACCCATATACACCAAAATCTTCCAATTCCTCCGATGATGATTTTGACACATTTTGGTCCTTGAGATTTTGAGTTGTGGCTTCGTGATCCTTTTGTGTTTCGCTATCTAGGTGCGGTTCGAGTTCATCATCACCACGACTAACTTCGCAAGGGTCTCATCATCGCCAAGGACGGTAATTCGATTTACATCTTTGTCATACATTGCAATTGCATTGATAACCCACATTGCCTCATTTTATGAGCTTACCCATCGAGACTAGCCTTTGAGTATTGCCGCAACGTGACTTGTGCACATTTAGTGATCATACTCCATAGCATACATACCATACCAAAGTGGTGCATATCTAGCATCAATTTGTGTGTCACAAAGTTGTCATCGATACAACAACTGCTATCTTGGTTCGTGAAGTTTTGCATGAGAAAAGAGCTCAAAAGAGAAAGAGCCAATCAAGTTTTTAAGAAGAGAAAGATAAGCAAAGAGCTTATGAGCAAGAACCATAGCATCATCAAACATTAAGATTGTCATTTGATCATCTTGGATCAACACATCGACACACCATACATATAGCATACTTGGGATAGAAGTCGTTGCATTTTTGCTAGGTTGTGCACAAGTTCGATCCTATATTGTGCAATCGTATAGCGCTCTCTAGTGTTGTGCAACAAGAGCATCTTGGTGAATTCCACATTTTGGCTCATCCTTGGTTGCATAACCCCATATTATCTATTTGCGCTGCAGTGTTTCCGCAGTACCATATTTTGCTATTGGTCTACTTGTTGCATTCGCAAATTTGTGAATCATTTCCAACTTTATTGAGTCTCACTTACAATTGCATCAAATTTTGTGCCACCATCCTAACCGAGCTCCACCATAAGATTTTATTTGTGTAGGTGTGAGAACCAAGAATCGGTACCAAGAGTGCTATTTCATTGTCCGTGATTTGAGTGAACTTGATTCATTTTCAACATCGGTCAAAGGTACATTGGTATAAGTTCTTTTCCGCTCTACCACTCACATCTTGCTTGGAATGATGGATAGGCCAAGTTCTTCTACCAACCCACTCTTCATCGAAAGCAAGACGACGACATGTCCTCATACGCCACCAAAGCCACCTCTTGTACAAACAAGCTTGCACCAAGAACAACAAGCAATGAGCGATCGATCGACAACCTCGCCACCGACTTGCGATTCTCCGAGCAACGCACAAGAGACTACTTCGACAACAAGTTCGAGGCGACAAGCAAGAGAATGATGCAAGAATGGACGAGATCCACAAGTTGGTGAGAAACCGCATCATTCCACTTCTTCATCATCAAGACGGAGCCACTCGAGTCGACACTTCGACGACATTCTTCACTCACCTACACCGTCATCGAACACTCTTCGCCGAAGCCACAGCGCCAAGATCGCTATGCATCTCGCAACCCACTACATGACAAGCACTCACAAGAGCAAGTTGATGATCAAGTTCCTCGCCCTCAATCAAACCAAGAGGCTTTTGCTCAAGCTCAAGAACGGCAACGCCTTCGCCGCCAACAAGAGGAAGAAAGAGCACATCGTCACCAAGACGAACAAGACGCCAATGCTCAACGTCGTCAACAACAACAACGTGAAGCGCAAGCTCTTGAGGCGCAACGTGCCCTTCAAGAATCAAGTAGCCGCCGCCAACCGCAATCGCAAACGGCGCAATCAAGAGGAAGCCCTTCGAGAAGAAATCCAAGAGAGGAACTACCAACCTCATGTACACCGTAGTTCCTCAAGCCTCAAGCTCCTCCACAAGCTCGCCAAGCTCCACCTCAACCTCAAATTCAACAAGAGCAAGTTGATCATGGTCTTCTCCCGCGCCAAGAGCAACATGAAGATTTAGTACATTCCACGCCAAGGACGCCATCATCAACATCGCCAACAATACAATGAAGAGCAACGCCACGACAAGCTAAAATTCACCATGCCCAAGTTCAATGGAAGCAATGACCCAAGACTACCTCTCATGGGCATTGAAGGTTGACAAAATCTTCCGCTTAATAACTACGATGAAGCCGAAGAAAATCGCTATGGCATCACTTGAGTTCCAAGATTATGTGCTCATATGGGAACAAATCATTGAATACGCAAGCAAGAGGTGAACCTCCAATCACCACTTGGGCTCAAATGAAGGATGTCATGCGAGCACGCTTTGTACCAACATACTACAATCGCGACTCTTCAAGAAACTCCAACTACTCAAGCAAGGAACAAAGAGCGTTGAAGAATACTACAAGGAAATGGAGATAGCCATGATTTGAGCCAATGTCAAAGAAGATGATGAGCAAACTATGGCACGCTTCTTGAATGGACTCAATCATCCCATTAAGAAGATCGCCGACTTCCAACCATATTCATCCCTCATTGACTGCATCAAGCTACAAAGGCGGAATGCCAAGTGCAAGATGACTTCTGGCACTAAGTACTCATCCAAGACCCACGGTCCATCCAACAACCAAGCTTCAACGACTCCTCCAACTTCCACATCGACTAAGCCTTATTCACTTAAACCGACGACAAGTCAAGTTACAAGAAAACTCGACAAGTTCAAGTCGCCCTCCTCCTTCTACAAACAACCTCGAGCCGCTGCTTCATCCTCTACTCCGAATCGACGACCATTAAGACAAGCTCCTTAAAGTGTTTCACTTGGGCGGCCGAGGCCACAAGTCCTACGAATGCACCAACAAGCGCACCATGATCCTCCATTTATGGCACATATGACTCCATGAGTGAAGAGGAAATGGAAGCCCTTGAGCAAGTGGCTATGCACCGCAAGTGAATGAAGATGAAGATGATCAAGTCTTTTGTGATGAGGATTCAGCCCCGCCTCGTTGTCTCCAAAGTCTTGACCCTTCAACATCAACAAGAAGAAGACCAACGATGCCACATCTTCACAAAAGCCGGCATCAATGGACGGTCCATCAAGGTCATCATCGATGGAGGTAGTTACACAACTTGGCAAGTAAAGAACTATGCTCCAAGCTACAATTGGTCAAGAGGAAGCACCCACACCCTTACAAGGTTCAATGGCTAAGTGACTCAGACAATACGAGTTGAGCATACGGTCCAAGTCTCCTTCAAAATTGGTGCTTATGAAGACACTTTTGAGTGTGATGTGGTCCCAATGACCGCTTGCCACTACTTGGTCGACCTTGGCAATTCGACCGTGGTGTCATCCACAATGGGCGACAATCACTATAGCTTCAAGATGAAGGGGAAAGAATGCTGTGCACACCTATGTCTCCTAGTCATGTGATAGCCGACAAACAAGCCACCCATCATAGAGGGAGGAGAAAGCGATCCACCGAAAAGTGAGTGAGAGCCACAAGCCAAATTTGAGCGACTCTTCACCTAGAGAGAAAACCTCATCCTATTTGCCACAAAAGTGAGATGAGAGAAGTGTGAGAACCCATCTACCAGATGCACTTTGTCCGCAAGGATGGAGAACCAAAACTAACACCATTCACGAGCTACCTTGGTGTTTCAAACTTTAGCAGGAATTGTCTATTCCTGCAAGCAATCGAAGAACAAGCAAGAATATGATAAAGCAATCTGAATATTGCGAATATATATGAAGTATTGATAATGGTGGGGATCCGTAAGCGGTCTTGGTCTGTCGTTGGACACAAACAAAGTACACGGTTGCAATGGCTAACTTTAACTAAACAAATCCCAAGGAAAAAGCTACTAGATGGATCTACTTATATAGGAGCAAGGGGTGGCGGCCAAGGAGGTGGGAGGACGTCCCAAGGCAGCCTAACACTAACCCTAGGTCGTACAAGGCCAATGGGCCCAAGTGGAGGTGACGTAACACCTTTGGACTTGTTGTTTGACTCGGATTCTGCTGCAAAGATCAGATTGTTTCGTCCATAACTCAACGCTCCGAACGGATTTTAAGGTGATTCAATTGGGTTGGAAAATGCACGAAACCTATTTTCCAACAAAAAAGAATCAACCAATTTGGAGTCCGTATGAAAAAAGTTATTGACGTTTTGAGTCGGTATGTCATGCAGTCCGAATCTGAGTCCGAACGTGAGAGACTTGGACTCTATCTTCTCTTGGGCCAAAAGTGGCGTGAGAGAACTTTTGAACAGCGAGTAAACATCTCTTTCTCCCTTATCTTCATATGTGGATTGTACAAATGTCCCATACACCTGCAATTAGACATGGCACAAAAGTTTGTGAAGTATTTTTGTCCTGGATGACATAAATAAATTATTGCATAGTTTGCATTAGAAATCACCTCACAAATATACATGTATGCAATATTTTGGTCGATCCAAGGTAATCATGTCCTCATCATCCTCCCTTCTTGAAAACAAAGCCGTCCTCGGCGTTGCTTAGTCTGAAATATGGCTAACAAAAGAGACAAGGTGTACATGTTGTATATGTATATGTCATCCATTTTTACTTCCCTTGATTTTTGCAGATATGACACATGAATAGATGAGTAACTTGCATAGTTCATAAAATCTAAAGCCAAAACATTATCACAAGAAGTAGAAGGCATGAAAATATTACAACTCAGTTTGCACATATAGGTGAAGCTCTTATTCATTTCAAAAGATTGACAATGTTCATCATTAAACCATCCCAACATTGGTGAATAAACCTTACTTGCATCAAGTTTACATGCTACAACATGCTTAAATAAGCAAACATGCAATAAGTCATTCGACACAAAATCATCACCAAGATTAGAGGTCATATCAAAATGATTAAACATTGATTCTTTTGCATCAATAGTTAATTCAATGGGTGCACTCAAAATTGTTGGTATTTCAGTTGTTTGATCACATGACGCATTCATGATAGTATCAAGATTCTCTAAAATAGGTGATGTGCTCAAATCACCAGTTAACTCAACACATGATGCATTCAAGTTAACTAGGGATGCATCATTCTCATGTGAAGTTATATCATTAATACCTTTACTGTTACCTTGTCGCAAAGACGTAGCTGATGTAGGTACGGGCGTTGACAATGCACCATACACTTGAGATGATGTCGCGCACAACTGGGTGGGGCTGCTCTAGTTGGTGCAACGGTGGAGGAACCAACCGGCGATGGTGAGCATGAACTGGAATAGTAGTTGTTGTAGTCACCCAATGCATCCTCCTGTGTCTGCTCTCAAAGGTACAAGCGAACATACATACCAGTAATGCAACGAGGAATATAGTGAAATCGCGTGCTGAATATCATGGTTCAAACCACCAAAAATCTATTCATTGTATCATTCTCAGATTCTTCTATGTCACAATGATGCATATAAGATTTGAACTCTTGGTAGTAAGCATGAACAGTGTTACTGCCTTGTTTTAATTGTTCCAATTTGTGAAGCAATTCACGATGATAGTAAGGAGGAAAAAATTGTTGTCTCATTACAGCTTTCAAAACTTTCCAAGTTATGGGTTGGTTATCAATGTTTTTCTTACAATGTACACTCCACCAAACAGAAGCAAAACTAGTAAATGCTCTAGTGGTAGCTCGTACTCTCTCAAGTTCGGAAAAATCATGGTGACTAAAACTTCTTCTAATTCAAGCTCCCAAGCTAGATAAATAGCAGGATTAAATCTACCTCAAATGATGGTAAAGACATACCTGACCATATGCTTGTGTGTGTTGTCCCAACTCTCGTGATGATGAAGATGTGTCCGCTCGTTCAAGAACTTCTATCTCCGAACCTGTCATGATTAGTAGAAACAAGAAACAAAATACGAGAATAATGTTCCTATGAACTACTAGGATGTGGTGGTAAAAGCGCTCACAAGATAGCAAATATCAATGTCTTACAAGTTCTTACCATGCAGCAGGTGGTGACAGCAACCAGCGGTGTCAAGTAACTCGAGGATTGTGTAAAGCAATTGCCGAGAACGACGATATACGGTGTAGAAATATGTGGAGCTGGGTTGGCTATATATGGTAGCAAAAGATTATCAATAATCAATTCAGAGATGCAATGTTGAATAAACGCTCAACGACGGTTCTGTGCTGGTCTTAGGCTAGACCGGACTAGAGACGCGAGCCTAGAACACTAATGAGGTCACGGCGTAGCACAACTAGCATCAATGAAGGATAATAAGTAGCTCTGTACAGCAAGATATAAGTGAAGATCACAATGGCAGTAAAGATAATGATGAAAACAAGCGCCAAGCGGGATATACAACAACTCTCTCCAATTTTCCTCTTGAAAAGTTTGAGCCAATTTTCTGATAAATTTTTCAAAGAATGCTACTAACTCAAGCTTTCCAATGCAAAAAGAATCACTCAATTTCGAGTTGATATGAGGAGTCAAAAATTCTAAAACTGGTTTAAAAACTGGAATAAGCTGTGTTCACGAACTTGGAGGGCAAAAGACCTATTTAGAAGCCGATTTTGAGGTGCCAAATATTGAACTAGCTTCTGCAACTATTTAGATGCGGCTCGTCTCTAGCTTTAATTTGAGTACTCGTGGAGCCAAAACGGGCTTCAGATGAGGAAGTTATGCCTGTTTAACTGAACAGTGCACAAAACAGATTCAATCCGAATTCAGCTACGAGATTGAGTCTAGATAGATCCGAACTTTGTTTTTTTTCTCACACTTTTTTTCTTTTCTTCCTCTCTTTTTTCTCTGACTTTTTTTTACTTTTTTCTCTTTTTTTCTCTTTTTTCTCTTTTCCAAAACAAACTAGATAAGATGCAGATTGGATCAAGCGAAGATGTGAATGACCTCAACTATGATTATGACAATGAATAGTGCGTAGCACGTGGTGGAAATTGATGGATGGTATGGTGGAGAGCGGAAGGATAATGATGCAGCGGCGTGACTAATGTGAACAGAACTCAAACTCTAAAGGAACTAGACACTAAGACCAGCAACTCGACACGACGATGCAACCGATAATTCAATAATGCAAACAATGAAAAGAAAATTGCAAAGGCTTGGGTGGCAAGGACAAATGATGAATAGATCTAACTTTTCGGTGGCCTTTTCTTGGACAATAGGTAAGAAAATTAATCGAATCTAGGGATAATCGGAAAATCTCACCGAGCAACCTGAAAACCGATACCACTTGATAGAGGCGAGGTGTCCCGATCTTCGATGAGATGATAACTATCGATTTGGTGGAGACGACTTTGACGATCCGACTACAAGCGTGCGGCGACGTTGCGCCTTAGCAATCGCTAAACCAACTCCGAGAGGTTATTGACCATGCTTGGAGCACGATCAACCCGACCACGAAGGTCTATTCCTGCAAGCAATCAAGAACAAGCAAGAATATGATAAAGCAATCTGAATATTGCGAATATATATGAAGTATTGATAATGGTGGGGATCCGTAAGCGGTCTTGGTCTGGTTGTTGGACACAAACAAAGTACACGGTTGCAATGGCTAACTTTTAACTAAACAAATCCCAAGGAAAAGCTACTAGATGGATCTACTTATATAGGAGCAAGGGGTGGCGGCCAAGGAGGTGGGAGGACATCCCAAGGCAGCCTAACACTAACCCTAGGTCGTACAAGGCCAATGGGCCCAAGTGGAGGTGACGTAACACCTTTGGACTTGTTGTTTGACTCGGATTCTGCTGCAGCATCAGATTGTTTCGTCCATAACTCAACGCCCGGACGGATTTTAAGGTGATTCAATTGGGTTGGAAAATGCACGAAATCTATTTTCCAACAAAAAAGAATCAACCAATTTGGAGTCCGTATGAAAAAGTTATTGATGTTTTGAGTCGGTATGTCTCATGCAGTCCGAATCTGAGTCCGAACGTGAGAGACTTGGACTCTATCTTCTCTTGGGCCAAAAGTGACGTGAGAGAACTTTTTCAACAGCAGGTAAACATCTCTTTCTCCTTATCTTCATATGTGGATTGTACAAATGTCCCATACACCTGCAATTAGACATGGCACAAAAGTTTGTGAAGTATTTTTGTCTGGATGACATAAATAAATTATTGCATAGTTTGCATTAGAAATCACCTCACAAATATACATGTATGCAATATTTTTGGTCGTATCCAAGGTAATCATGTCCTCATCATCCTCCCCTTCTTGAAAACAAAGCCGTCCTCGGCGTTGCTTAGTCTGAAATATGGCTAACAAAAGAGACAAGGTGTACATGTTGTATATGTATATGTCATCCATTTTTACTTCCCTTGATTTTTGCAGATATGACACATGAATAGATGAGTAACTTGCATAGTTCATAAAATCTAAAGCCAAAACATTATCACAAGAAGTAGAAGGCATGAAAATATTACAACTCAGTTTGCACATATAGGTGAAGCTCTTATTCATTTCAAAAGATTGACAATGTTCATCATTAAACCATCCCAACATTGGTGAATAAACCTTACTTGCATCAAGTTTACATGCTACAACATGCTTAAATAAGCAAACATGCAATAAGTCATTCGACACAGAATCATCACCAAGATTAGAGGTCATATCAAAATGATTAAACATTGATTCTTTTGCATCAATAGTTAATTCAATGGGTGCACTCAAAATTGTTGGTATTTCAGTTGTTTGATCACATGACGCATTCATGATAGTATCAAGATTCTCTAAAATAGGTGATGTGCTCAAATCACCAGATTAACTCAACACATGATGCATTCAAGTTAACTAGGGATGCATCATTCTCATGTGAAGTTATATCATTAATACCTTTATCGTTACCTTGTCGCAAAGACGAGCTGATGTAGGTACAGGCGTTGACAATGCACCATACACTTGAGATGATGTCGCGCTCACAATCTGGGTGGGGCTGCTCTAGTTGGTGCAACGGTGGAGGAACCAACGGCGATGGTGAGCATGAACTGGAATAGTAGTTGTTGTAGTCACCCAATGCATCCTCCTGTATCTGTCTCTCAAAGGTACAAGCGGGACATACATACCAGTAATGCAACGAGGAATATAGTGAAATCGTGCCTGAATATCATGGTTCAAACCACCAAAAAATCTATTCATTGTATCATTCTCGATTCTTCTATGTCGCAATGATGCATATAAGATTTGAACTCTTGGTAGTAAGCGTGAACAGTGTTATGCCTTGTTTTAATTGTTCCAATTTGCGAAGCAATTCACGATGATAGTAAGGAGGAAAAATTGTTGTCTCATTACAGCTTTCAAAACTTTCCAAGTTATGGGTTGGTTATCAATGTTTTTCTTACAATGTACACTCCACCAAATGAAGCAAAACCAGTAAATGCTCTAGTGGTAGCTCGTACTCTCTCAAGTTCAGAAAAATCATGGTGACTAAAACTTCTTCTAATTCAAGCTCCCAAGCTAGATAAATAGCAGGATTAAATCTACCCTCAAATGATGGTAAAGACATACCACGACCATATGCTTGTGTGTGTTGTCCCAACTCGTGATGATGAAGATGTGTCCGTCGTCCAAGAACTTCTATCTCCGAACCTGTCATGATTAGTAGAAACAAGAAACAAAATACGAGAATAATGTTCCTATGAACTACTAGGATGTGGTGGTAAAAGCGCTCACAAAGATAGCAAATATCAATATCTTACAAGTTCTTACCATGCAGCAGTGGTGACAGGCAACCAAGCGGTGTCAAGTAACTCAAGATTGTGTAAAGCAATTGCTGGGGCGTCACGATACACGGTGTAGAAATATGTGGAGCTGGGTTGGCTATATATGGTAGCAAAAGATTATCAATAATCAATTCAGAGATGCAATGTTGAATAAGCGCTCAACGACGGTACTTTTGCTGGTCCTAGGCTAGACCGGACTAGAGACGCGAGCCTAGAACACTAATGAGGTCACGGCGTAGCACAACTAGCATCAATGAAGGATAATAAGTAGCTCGACAGCAAGATATAAGTGAAGATCACAACGGCAATGAAAGATAATGATGAAAACGATCGCCAAGGGATATACAACAACTCTCTCTCAATTTTCCTCTTGAAAAGTTTGAGCCAATTTTCTGATAAATTTTTTCAAAAAATGCTTCTAACTCAAGCTTTCGAATGCAAAAAGAATCACTCAATTCCGAGTTGATATGAGGAGTCAAAAAATTCTAAAACTGGTTTAAAAAACTGGAATAAGCTGTGTTCACGAACTTCGGAGGGCAAAAAGACCTATTTAGAAGCCGATTTTGATGTGCCAAATATTCAACTAGCTTCTGCAACTATTTAGATGCGGCTCGTCTCTAGCTTTAATTTGAGTACTCGTGGAGCCAAAACGGACTTCGTATGAGGAAGTTATGCCTGTTTAACTGAACAGTGCACAAAACAGATTCCAATCCGAATTCAGCTACGAGATTGAGTCTAGATAGATCCGAACTTTGTTTTTTTTTTCTCACACTTTTTTTCTTTTCTTTCTCTCTTTTTTTCTCTGACTTTTTTTTTACTTTTTTTTCTCTTTTTTCTCTTTTTTCTCTTTTTCCAAAACAAACTAGATAAGATGCAGATTGGATCAAGCGAAGATGTGAATGACCTCAACTATGATTATGACAATGAATAGTGCGTATGCGTGGTGAAATTGATGGATGGTAAGGTGGACAGCGGAAGGATAATGATGCAGCGGTGGCGTGACTAATGTGAACAGAACTCAAACTCTAAAGGAACTAGACACTAAGACCAGAACTCGACACGACGATGCAACCGATAATTCAATAATGCAAACAATGAAAAGAAAATTGCAAAGGCTTGGACTGGCAAGGACAAATGATGAATAGATCTAACTTTTCTGGTGGCCTTTTCTTGGACAATAGGTAAGAAAATTAATCGAATCTAGGGATAACTGGAAAATCTCACCGAGCAACCTGAAAACTGATACCACTTGATAGAGGCGAGGGTGTCCCGATCTTTCGATGAGATGATAACTATCGATTTGGTGGAGATGACTTTGACGATCCGACTACAAACGTGCACGACGTTGCGCCTTAGCAATCGCTAAACCAACTCCGAGAGGTTATTGACCACGCAGGAGCACGATCAACCTGACCACGAAGGTCTATTCCTGCAAGCAATCGAAGAAAAAGCAAGAATATGATAAAGCAATCTGAATATTGCGAATATATATGAAGTATTGATAATGGTGGGGATCCGTAAGCGGTCTTGGTCCGTCGTTGGACACAAACAAAGTACACGTTGCAATGGCTAACTTTTAACTAAACAAATCCCAAGGAAAAAGCTACTAGATGGATCTACTTATATAGGAGCAAGGGTGGCGGCCAAGGAGGTGGGAGGACGTCCCAAGGCAGCCTAACACTAACCCTAGGTCGTACAAGGCCAATGGGCCCAAGTGGAGGTGACGTAACACCTTTGGACTTGTTGTTTGACTCAGATTCTCTGCAGCATCAGATTGTTTCGTCCATAACTCAACGCCCGGACGGATTTTAAGGTGATTCAATTGGGTTGGAAAATGCACGAAATCTATTTTCCAACAAAAAGAATCAACCAATTTGGAGTCCGTATGAAAAAGTTATTGACGCTTTTGAGTCAGGTATGTCTGCAGGTCCGAATCTGAGTCCGAACGTGAGAGACTTGGACTCTATCTTCTCTTGGGCCAAAAGTGACGTGAGAGAACTTTTGAACAGCAGGTAAACATCTCTTTCTCCCTTATCTTCATATGTGGATTGTACAAATGTCCCATACACCTGCAATTAGACATGGCACAAAAGTTTGTGAAGTATTTTGTCTGGATGACATAAATAAATTATTGCATAGTTTGCACTAGAAATCACCTCACAAATATACATGTATGCAATATTTTTACGTCAGTATCCAAGGTAATCATGTCCTCATCACTTGATCCAAGATGATCAAGTATGACAATCTTAATGTTGTATGATGCTATGGTTCTTGCTCATAAGCTCTTTGCTTATCTTTCTCTTTTGCTTAAAAGCTTGATTGGATCTTTCTCTTTTGAGCTCTTTTCATGCAAAACTTCACGAACCAAGATAGCAATTGTGTATGCTATGACAACCTTATGACATACAAGTGGATCCCAAGATATGCACCACTATGGTATGGTATATATGCTATGGAGTATGATCACTAAATGTGCACAAGTCACGTTGCCAACAATACTCAATGGCTAGTCTCGATGGGAAGTTACGCAAAATGAGGCAATGTGGGTTATCAATGCAATTGCAAGGTATGACAAAGATGTCGCCGAAGTTACCGTCCATGCGATGATGACTAGTCGATGTAGATGGCGGTGGTGATGATGAATTGAACCGTACCTAGATAGCGAAACACAATAGGATACGGAAACCACAACTCAAAATCTCAAGGACCAAAATGTGTCAAAATCGTCATCGGAAGTGTCGTGGAAGATTTTGGTGTATGTGGGTTTGGGAGATGTGGTGGGAGGTGGGGTTGTGGTGGTGGCCGAACTGAAAATTTAGTTTCTTCAGAGATGAACGGACGTCCGGTTTTGCGGTCGTCCGCCGTCGGACGTCCGGTACTGCTGTCGGTCGTCCGTGCTCAAGTGATTTTCGCACGGAAGAACTGCTCGGTTTCGGGGTAGGAGATGATGGTGAGGTCGAAAAAATCGAGGGGTTTTGTGGATGGAAAAGGGTGGGGAGGGTGGGAAAGCTAGATCCACACGTAGCAACACAAATCCATGGACCAAATCCAACAAAATCTCAACTCACAAACAAATCACAAAAACAATTTGGGGCTATTTTTGTGGGGAATTTTCGGAATTAGGACAAAAACAACAAAATCAAGCTAGAAAAAGAGGGGTAGGGGCTCCAAAAACGTGATCAACGTGGCTCTGATACCAAGATGATGTAGGGCGGAACCCTACGTGGATGATCTTTCACTTTGGAACAGATCCTCACGGGAATCACGAAGAACACGGAAGAACAAGAGGGAAACACGGAGGAAACGAGAGAAATCACTAAACCAACAAGAGACCAATCACACAAGTGCTAGATCACCGATCACATAAGGTGGCACGAGATTCAAGATCAACAAAGGTAAGGATACACGAGTAGCCGTTCTTCTCCGAGAGGAGGTCTTGATGGGGTCCACCCTAGAAGGGGTCTTGAATCCGCTTGGGGATCTTCTCCGAGAGGTCCCGAGCTCCGTGGAGAAGTAACCAAGTGGATGAGCAAGGCTCTCACACAAACATGAGCTAAACCAAAAGATACCCTAGCTAGGAGGAGGAGGGGTTCTATTTATAGTCTTAGTGCAAAAGGGGGCGAAGTGAAGGGGTACATGGGCTTGACCAAATCTTGTGAGGCAGTGCGGACGTCCGCTGGGGCCGGTCGTCCGTGGCTCAGGAGGGACCGACGTCCGGTGTCGTCGGACGTCCGCTGGATCAGTTCTGTGAAGGAGGCACGGACGTCCGTTTCTTCATACTTCCGCTGATTTGGTTGGGTCGAGGGCACCGGACGTCCGATGATTTCCGTCGTCCGGTCGCGATCGTCCGTTAGCACCGTCTTCCAGATTATTTCGGGTCTTGAGGGCGGTCGTCCGCTGGAGGCCGGACGTCCGCTTCATTGTGAGAGTGTGGCGGTCGTCCGGTCCGGGCAGACGTCCGCTTCTTGGGCTTGTGCGGTCGTCCGGTGGCTGGAGTTTTCTTCGGTAGCTCTTCTTCTTCTCCTTTGCGGTTGGTAGCCGTCTCCTTGTCCAATGGATGTAGATGCACCATGGCTTTCCTCCAAGTACCTGATCACACACAAAGTGTCCATATGAGGTAGTAGGCAAGTCTAAGTGAGTAGAGAGAGAAAGTTCGGAAAGGGCGAGTTCACCTTATCTTCGATAGCCTTGGCTCTAGCTCTTGTCATGGGCCCAAGTGGTGTTGAGGAAGATGTAGACACGTCCATGGGGATGAATGAGGGATGCTCCGCATCAAGCTCTGTCATGGTCTCGCGGTCGCGCGCCATTTCTACCAGTGTCTGGGCGTGTATGCTGGCCCGGTGCGTCTTGAGAGTGACGCAAAGGGCTCTTCTCGCAGTGGTGCCCGGGGGCACCGACATCGCGATGTTGCTCGTCATGCACAGCTTGTGAAGACCGCGCGCGGCGCCGGGCTGGAACATCTTGGAGGTCGTCATGCCGCTGTGGGCAGCATGGCCTGCCTCGACCCGCCCGGCGTCGGCTCGTCGTCTTGGGAACGAACAACACCGCCGCGGCTCCGATTGCGGAGTGTCGTGGATGCTCGCGGGCTACGCCTCGCCACCATCCGAGACCGCTCCATCGCCACCCGTCTGGTACGGGCTGTCCGCTCGAACGATCCGATCACCGTGATCGCCTTCTTTTTGGGGGCCATGGCGATGATGAAGTCGATCGCTAACTTTTAGACCAGATTTTCACAGCCTCGCCGCCTCTATCCGCACACCAAAGATGTCGAGGAGCGACTCCTATGGGATCCCAGAATCCCTTCTACGGTTGGCGGGTGGGGCTGCAAAGAGTAGTCTAAAAGATCTGCCAGAGGGGATTTTTACCCAGGTTCGGGCCGCAAACGATGCGTAAAACCCTAGTCCTGCTCTTGTGTATATTTGGTGTTCTTGAGCTCTTGAACCAGCTGTCGTGCATGCCTAGTCCAAAAAGTTGAATCCCTCCACAGTACGCCTCGGGCCTCCTTTTATATGTCAAAGGGGTCGCCACAGCGGTACACAAGAGGTGGAAAGTATCCACAGTGTAAAAGGTTATCGCCTGGCACCGTAGGACAAAGAGATTTAATGCGTTGCTGCTACCTCTTGAGCATGAGTTGGTTTTCCCTTGAAGAGAAAAGGGTAATGCAGCAAACTAGCGTAAGTATTTCCCTCAGTTTTTGAGAACCAAGGTGATGCGGAGCATCCCCCACTCATCCCCACGGACGTGCCTACATCTCCCTCAACACCACCGGGACCCATGACAAGAGCCCGAGCCAAGGCTATTGATGATAAGGTGAACTCGCTCCTCTCCGAACTTCTTATTTCTACCCATGAGACATGGCTACTACCTCATTCCGAAACACTATGTGTAATCAGATACATGGAGGCGAACCAAGGATCTACTACTTGCAAGAGCCAAGACGGCGAGGACCCCAAGTATGTCAAGAGGAAGAAGGATGCAGCTGAAGCTTCAGAGGACACGGACGTCCGACCACTTCCGGACGTCCGACGATTCCTGGGCACGGACGTCTGAGCGCCCTCGGACGTCCGGCACATCGTCACCGAATCAAACCTACAGACGGCCGAGCTGACCGGACGTCCGGACTCTTTTCTCCGAGCCGAACTACGGACGACCGACACCTCGGACGTCCGGACCCTCCCGAAGCCCGGACGACCGATCCGCTACGGACGACCGACGACCTACGACAGAGAAGAATCTACGGACGTCCGAACGTCTCCGGACGACGGACCTTCCCGAGCCTCCGGACGTCCGACGCCTTCCGGACGTCCGATGCCCGATCTGGGCTAAAGTCCATGTACCCCTTCGTTTTGACCTCCATTTGCACTAAGACTATAAATCGACCCTCCCATCTCCTAGTTAGGGTTAGCATTGGATTAGCTCATATTTTGGTGTGAGCCTTTGCTCATCCACTTGGCTACTTCTCCTCGGAGATCAGGACCTCTAGGAGAAGATCCCCAAGCGGATTCAAGACCCCATCTAGGGTGGACCCATCAAGACCTCCTCTCGGAGAAGAACGGCTACTCGTGTATCCTTACCTTTGTTGATCTCGAATCTTGAATCACTCTATGCATTCGATAATCTAGCACTTGTGTGATTGGTTTCTTGTCGGTTGAGTGAATTCTCTCGCGTTTCCCGTGTTTCCCTCTTGTTCTTCCGCTGCGTTCTTCGTGTTCCTCGTAGGGACCCCTCAAACGTGAAAGATCATCCACATAGGGTTCCGCCCTACATCATATGGTATCATGAGCCATGTTCATCACGTTTTGGAGCCCCTACATCATGTCTTCTAGCTTGATTTTGTTGTTTTTGTCCTAATTCCGAAAATTCCCCACAAAAATAGCCCCAAATTTTTTTTGGTGATTTGTTAGTGTGATGAGATTTTGTTGGATTTGGTCCATGGATTTGTGTTGCCACGTGTGGATCTAGCTTTCCCCACCTTCCCCACCCTTCTCCATCCTCCAAACCCCTCAATTTCAACCTCACAATCATCTTCTTCCCCGGAAATTTTGCAGTTCCTCTCCCCGAGCCCGATTTTCGCCCAGGCTCCGGACATCCGGACAAGGCCGGACGTCCGACGCTGTCCGGACAACCGTAAGTTCACGGACGTCCGTAAAACCCTGACCAAACTAAATTTCTTCAGCTCGGACACCAACACCACCCCATATTTCTCCACATCTTCCAAACCCATATACACCAAAATCTTCCACGATTCCTCCGATGATGATTTTGACACATTTTGGTCCTTGAGATTTTGAGTTGTGGCTTCCGTATCCTTTTGTGTTTGCTATCTAGGTGCGGTTCGAGTTCATCATCACCACGACTCAACTTCAAGGGTCTCATCATCGCCAAGGACGGTAACCGACGACATCTTTGTCATACATTGCAATTGCATTGATAACCCACATTGCCTCATTTTATGTAGCTTACCCATCGAGACTAGCCTTTGAGTATTGCCGCAGCGTGACTTGTGCACATTTAGTGATCATACTCCATAGCATACATACCATACCAAAGTGGTGCATATCTTAGCATCAATTTGTGTGTCACAAAGTTGTCATCGATACACAACTGCTATCTTGGTTCGTGAAGTTTTGCATGAGAAAAGAGCTCAAAAGAGAAAGAGCCAATCAAGTTTTTAAGCAAAGAGAGAAAGATAAGCAAAGAGCTTATGAGCAAGAACCATAGCATCATCAAACATTAAGATTGTCATACTTGATCATCTTGGATCAACACATCGACACACCATACATATAGCATACTTGGGATAGAAGTCGTTGCATTTTTGCTTAGTAGGTTGTGCACAAGTTCGTATCCGCCTATTGTGCAATCGTGCTAGCGTCTCTCTAGTGTTGTGCAACAAGAGCATCTTGGTGAATTCCACATTTTGGCTCATCCTTGGTTGCATAACCCCATATTATCTATTTGCGCGTGTGTTTCCGTGTACCATATTTTGCTATTGGTCTACTTGTTGCATTCGCAAATTTGTGAATCATTTCCAACTTTATTGAGTCTCACTTACAATTGCATCAAATTTTGTGCCACCATCCTAACCGAGCTCCACCATAAGATTTTATTTGTGTAGGTGTGAGAACCGACAAGAATCGGTACCAAGAGTGCTATTTCATTGTCCGCATTTGAGTGAACTTGATTCATTTTCAACATCGGTCAAAGGTACATTGGTATAAGTTCTTTTCCGTTCTACCACTCACATCTTGCTTGGAATGATGGATAGGCCAAGTTCTTCTACCAACCCACTCTTCATCGAGCAAGACGACGACATGTCCTCATCGTCACCAAAAGCCACCTCTTCGTGTTACAACGAGCGTTGCACCAAGAACAACAAGCAATGAGCGACCGCATCGACAACCTCGCCACCGACTTGCGATTCTCCGAGCAACGTACAAGAGACTACTTCGACAACAAGTTCGAGGCGCACAAGCAAGAGAATGATGCAAGAATGGACGAGATCCACAAGTTGGTGAGAAACCGGCATCATTCCACTTCTTCATCATCAAGACGGAGCCACTCGAGTCGACACTTCGACGACACCTTCTACGACTCAAGTACACCGTCATCGAACACTCTTCGCCGAGCCGCGCGCCAAGATCGTCATGCATCTCGCAACCCACTACATGACAAGCACTCACAAGAGCAAGTTGATGATCAAGTTCCTCGTCCTCAATCAAACCAAGAGGCTTTTGCTCAAGCTCAAGAACGGCAACGTCTTCGTCGCCAACAAGAGGAAGAAAGAGCACATCGTCACCAAGACGAACAAGACGCCAATGCTCAACGTCGTCAACAACAACAACGTGAAGCGCAAGCTCTTGAGGCGCAACGTGCCCTTCAAGAATCAAGTAAAGCCGTCGCCAACCGCAATCGCAAACGGCGCAATCAAGAGGAAGCCCTTCGAGAAGAAATCCAAGAGAGGAACTACCAACCTCATGTACACCGTAAAGTTCCTCAAGCTCCTCAAGCTCCTCCACAAGCTCGTCAAGCTCCACCTCAACCTCAAATTCAACAAGAGCAAGTTGATCATGGTCTTCCTCCGCGCCAAGAGCAACATGAAGACGAGTACATTCCACGTCAAGGACGTCATCATCAACATCGCCAACAATACAATGAAGAGCAACGCTACGACAAGCTAAAATTCACCATGCCCAAGTTCAATGGAAGCAATGACCCCGAAGACTACCTCTCATGGGCATTGAAGGTTGACAAAATCTTCCGTTTGCACAACTACGATGAAGCGAAGAAAATCGCTATGGCATCACTTGAGTTCCAAGATTATGTGCTCATATGGTGGGAACAAATCATTGAGCGACGACAAGCAAGAGGTGAACCTCCAATCACCACTTGGGCTCAAATGAAGGATGTCATGCGAGCACGCTTTGTACCAACATACTACAATCGCGACCTCTTCAAGAAACTCCAACTACTCAAGCAAGGAACAAAGAGCGTTGAAGAATACTACAAGGAAATGGAGATAGCCATGATTTGAGCCAATGTCAAAGAAGATGATGAGCAAACTATGGCACGTTTCTTGAATGGACTCAATCATCCCATTAAGAAGATCGCCGACTTCCAACCATATTCATCCCTCATTGAGCTCGTGCATCAAGCTACAAAGGCGGAATGCCAAGTGCAAGATGACTTCAAGTACGCCAAGTACTCATCCAAGACCTACGGTCCATCCAACAACCAAGCTTCAACGACTCCTCCAACTTCCACATCGACCAAGCCTTATTCACGAAACGATCGACAAGTCAAGTTACAAGAAAACTCGACAAGTTCAAGTCGTCCTCCTCCTTCTACAAACAACCTCGAGCCGCGTGCTTCATCCTCTACTCCGACCGGCCGAGACCATTAAGACAAGCTCCTTAAAGTGTTTCACTTGCGGTGGCCGAGGCCACAAGTCCTCTGAATGCACCAACAAGCGCACCATGATCCTCAACGACGATGGCACATATGACTCCATGAGTGAAGAGGAAATGGAAGCCCTTGAGCAAGTGGCTATGCACCGCAAGTGAATGAAGATGAAGATGATCAAGTCTTTTGTGATGAGGATTCGAGCCCGCCTCGTTGTCTCCAAAGTCTTGACCTTCAACATCAACAAGAAGAAGACCAACGATGCCACATCTTCCACACAAAAGCCGGCATCAATGGACGGTCCATCAAGGTCATCATCGATGGAGGTAGTTGCCACAACTTGGCAAGTAAAGAACTATGCTCCAAGCTACAATTGGTCAAGAGGAAGCACCCACACCTTCACAAGGTTCAATGGCTAAGTGACTCAAGCACAATACGAGTTGAGCATACGGTCCAAGTCTCCTTCAAAATTGGTGCTTATGAAGACACTTTGGAGTGTGATGTGGTCCCAAGAGACGACTTTGACGATCCGACTACAAACGCACGACGCTTGCGCCTTAGCAATCGCTAAACCAACTCCGAGAGGTTATTGACCATGCCGAGCACGATCAACCGACCACGAAGGTCTATTCCTGCAAGCAATCAAGAACAAGCAAGAATATGATAAAGCAATCTGAATATTGCGAATATATATGAAGTATTGATAATGGTGGGGATCCGTAAGCGGTCTTGGTCTGGTTGTTGGACACAAACAAAGTACACGGTTGCAATGGCTAACTTTTAACTAAACAAATCCCAAGGAAAAGCTACTAGATGGATCTACTTATATAGGAGCAAGGTGGCGGCCAAGGAGGTGGAGGACATCCCAAGGCAGCCTAACACTAACCCTAGGTCGTACAAGGCCAATGGGCCCAAGTGGAGGTGACGAACACCTTTGGACTTGTTGTTTGACTCGGATTCTGCTGCAGATCAGATTGTTTCGTCCATAACTCAACGCCCGGACGGATTTTAAGGTGATTCCAATTGGGTTGGAAAATGCACGAAATCTATTTTCCAACAAAAAAGAATCAACCAATTTGGAGTCCGTATGAAAAGTTATTGATGTTTTGAGTCGTATGTCTGCAGTAGTCCGAATCTGAGTCCGTAACGTGAGAGACTTGGACTCTATCTTCTCTTGGGCCAAAAGTGACGTGAGAGAACTTTTTCAACAGCAGGTAAACATCTCTTTCTCCTTATCTTCATATGTGGATTGTACAAATGTCCCATACACCTGCAATTAGACATGGCACAAAAGTTTGTGAAGTATTTTGTCCCGATGACATAAATAAATTATTGCATAGTTTGCATTAGAAATCACCTCACAAATATACATGTATGCAATATTTTGGTCGATCCAAGGTAATCATGTCCTCATCATCCTCCCTTCTTGAAAACAAAGCCGCCCTCGGCGTTGTTTAGTCTGAAATATGGCTAACAAAAGAGACAAGGTGTACATGTTGTATATGTATATGTCATCCATTTTACTTCCCTTGATTTTTGCAGATATGACACATGAATAGATGAGTAACTTGCATAGTTCATAAAATCTAAAGCCAAAACATTATCACAAGAAGTAGAAGGCATGAAAATATTACAACTCAGTTTGCACATATAGGTGAAGCTCTTATTCATTTCAAAAGATTGACAATGTTCATCATTAAACCATCCCAACATTGGTGAATAAACCTTACTTGCATCAAGTTTACATGCTACAACATGCTTAAATAAGCAAACATGCAATAAGTCATTCGACACGAATCATCACCAAGATTAGAGGTCATATCAAAATGATTAAACATTGATTCTTTTGCATCAATAGTTAATTCAATGGGTGCACTCAAAATTGTTGGTATTTCAGTTGTTTGATCACATGACGATTCATGATAGTATCAAGATTCTCTAAAATAGGTGATGTGCTCAAATCACCAGTTAACTCAACACATGATGCATTCAAGTTAACTAGGGATGCATCATTCTCATGTGAAGTTATATCATTAATACCTTTATCGTTACCTTGTCGCAAAGACGAGCTGATGTAGGTACGGGCGCTGACAATGCACCATACACTTGAGATGATGTCGCTACCACAATCTGGGTGGGCTGCTCTAGTTGGTGCAACGGTGGAGGAACCAACCGCGATGGTGAGCATGAACTGAATAGTAGTTGTTGTAGTCACCCAATGCATCCTCCTCAGATTCGTCTCTCAAAGGTACAAGCGCGACATACATACCAAGAATGCAACGAGGAATATAGTGAAATCGTGTTCGAATATCATGGTTCAAACCACCAAAAATCTATTCATTGTATCATTCTCAGATTCTTCTATGTCGCAATGATGCATATAAGATTTGAACTCTTGGTAGTAAGCGTGAACAGTGTTACTGCCTTTGTTTTAATTGTTCCAATTTATGGCAATTCACGATGATAGTAAGGAGGAAAAATTGTTGTCTCATTACAGCTTTCAAAACTTTCCAAGTTATGGGTTGGTTATCAATGTTTTTCTTACAATGTACACTCCACCAAATGTAAGCAAAACCAGTAAATGCTCTAGTGGTAGCTCGTACTTCTCAAGTTCAGAAAATCATGGTGACTAAAAACTTCTTCTAATTCAAGCTCCCAAGCTAGATAAATAGCAGGATTAAATCTACCTCAAATGATGGTAAAGACATACCCTGACCATATGCTTGTGTGTGTTGTCCCAACTCGTGATGATGAAGATGTGTCCGTCGTCCAAGAACTTCTATCTCCGAACCTGTCATGATTAGTAGAAACAAGAAACAAAATACGAGAATAATGTTCCTATGAACTACTAGGATGTGGTGGTAAAACGCTCACAAGATAGCAAATATCAATATCTTACAAGTTCTTACCATGCAGCAGTGGTGACAGCAACCAGCGTGTCAAGTAACTCAAGATTGTGTAAAGCAATTGCTGGGGAGCGACGATACACGGTGTAGAAATATGTGGAGCTGGGTTGGCTATATATGGTAGCAAAAGATTATCAATAATCAATTCGAGATGCAATGTTGAATAAACGCTCAACGACGGTACTTTGCTGGTCCTAGGCTAGACCGACTAGAGACGCGAGCCTAGAACACTAATGAGGTCACGGCGAGCACAACTAGCATCAATGAAGGATAATAAGTAGCTCGACAGCAAGATATAAGTGAAGATCACAACGGCAAGAAAGATAATGATGAAAACGATCGCCAAGCAGGATATACAACAACTCTCTCCAATTTTCCTCTTGAAAAGTTTGAGCCAATTTTCTGATAAATTTTTCAAAAATGCTTCTAACTCAAGCTTTCAATGCAAAAGAATCACTCAATTCCGAGTTGATATGAGGAGTCAAAAATTCTAAAACTGGTTTAAAAACTGGAATAAGCTGTGTTCACGAACTTCGAGGGCAAAAGACCTATTTAGAAGCCGATTTTGATGTGCCAAATATTCAACTAGCTTCTGCAACTATTTAGATGCGGCTCGTCTCTAGCTTTAATTTGAGTACTGTGGAGCCAAAACGGACTTCAGATGAGGAAGTTATGCCTGTTTAACTGAACAGTGCACAAAACAGATTCCAATCCGAATTCAGCTACGAGATTGAGTCTAGATAGATCCGAACTTTGTTTTTTTTTTCTCACACTTTTTTGTCTTTTTCTTTCTCTCTTTTTTTTCTCTGACTTTTTTTTTTACTTTTTTTTTCTCTTTTTTTTCTCTCTTTTTTTTCTCTTTTTCCAAAACAAACTAGATAAGATGCAGATTGGATCAAGCGAAGATGTGAATGACCTCAACTATGATTATGACAATGAATAGTGCGTAGCACGTGGTGGAAATTGATGGATGGTAAGGTGGACAGCGGAAGGGATAATGATGCAGCGGCGGCGTGACTAATGTGAACAGAACTCGAAACTCTAAAGGAACTAGACACTAAGACCAGCAACTCGACACGACGATGCAACCGATAATTCAATAATGCAAACAATGAAAAGAAAATTGCAAAGGCTTGACCGGCAAGGACAAATGATGAATAGATCTAACTTTTCTCGTGGCCTTTTCTTGGACAATAGGTAAGAAAATTAATCGAATCTAGGATAATCGGAAAATCTCACCGAGCAACCTGAAAACTGATACCACTTGATAGAGGCGTAGGGTGTCCCGATCTTCGATGAGATGATAACTATCGATTTGGTGGAGATGACTTTGACGATCCGACTACAAACGTGCACGACGCTATGCCTTAGCAATCGCTAAACCAACTCCGAGAGGTTATTGACCACGCAGAGCACGATCAACTCGACCACGAAGGTCTATTCCTGCAAGCAATCAAGAAAAGCAAGAATATGATAAAGCAATCTGAATATTGCGAATATATATGAAGTATTGATAATGGTGGGGATCCGTAAGCGGTCTTGGTCTGGTCGTTGGACACAAACAAAGTACACGGTTGCAATGGCTAACTTTAACTAAACAAATCCCAAGGAAAAGCTACTAGATGGATCTACTTATATAGGAGCAAGGGTGGCGGCCAAGGAGGTGGGAGGACGTCCCAAGGCAGCCTAACACTAACCCTAGGTCGTACAAGGCCAATGGGCCCAAGTGGAGGTGACGAACACCTTGGACTTGTTGTTTGACTCAGATTCTGCTGCAAAGATCAGATTGTTTCGTCCATAACTCAACGCCCGGACGGATTTTAAGGTGATTCCAATTGGGTTGGAAAATGCACGAAATCTATTTTCCAACAAAAAAGAATCAACCAATTTGGAGTCCGTATGAAAAGTTATTGACGTTTTGAGTCAGGTATGTCTGCAGTAGTCCGAATCTGAGTCCGTAACGTGAGAGACTTGGACTCTATCTTCTTGGGCCAAAAGTGACGTGAGAGAACTTTTGAACAGCAGGTAAACATCTCTTTCTCCTTATCTTCATATGTGGATTGTACAAATGTCCCATACACCTGCAATTAGACATGGCACAAAAGTTTGTGAAGTATTTTGTCCCGGATGACATAAATAAATTATTGCATAGTTTGCACTAGAAATCACCTCACAAATATACATGTATGCAATATTTTTCGTCGTATCCAAGGTAATCATGTCCTCATCACTTGATCCAAGATGATCAAGTATGACAATCTTAATGTTGTATGATGCTATGGTTCTTGCTCATAAGCTCTTGCTTATCTTTCTCTTTTGCTTAAAAGCTTGATTGGATCTTTCTTTGAGCTCTTTTCTCATGCAAAACTTCACGAACCAAGATAGCAATTGTGTATGCTATGACAACCTTATGACATACAAGTGGATCCCAAGATATGCACCACTATGGTATGGTATATATGCTATGGAGTATGATCACTAAATGTGCACAAGTCACGCTGCCAAGAATACTCAATGGCTAGTCTCGATGGGGAAGTTACGCAAATGAGGCAATGTGGGTTATCAATGCAATTGCAAGGTATGACAAAGATGTCGCCGGTTACCGTCCATGCGATGATGACTAGTCGATGTAGATGAGCGGTGGTGATGATGAATTGAACCGCACTCTAGATAGCCAAACACAATAGGATACGGAAACCACAACTCAAAATCTCAAGGACTAAAATGTGTCAAAATCACATCGAAGTGTCGTGGAAGATTTTGGTGTATGTGGGTTTGGGAGATGTGGTGGAGGTGGGGTTGTGGTGGTGGCGAACTGAAAATTTAGTTTCTTCAGAGATGAACGGACGTCCGTTTTTATGGTCGTCCGCCGTCGGACGTCCGGTACTGCTTGGTCCGTCCGTGGCTCGGGTGATTTTCGGCACGGAAGAACTGCTCGGTTTCGGGTAGGAGATGATGGTGAGGTCGAAAAATCGAGGGGTTTTGTGGATGGAAAAGGGTGGGAGGGTGGGAAAGCTAGATCCACACGTAGCAACACAAATCCATGGACCAAATCCAACAAAATCTCAACTCACAAACAAATCACAAAACAATTTGGGGCTATTTTTGTGGGGAATTTTCGAATTAGGACAAAACAACAAAATCAAGCTAGAAAAAGAGGGGTAGGGGCTCCAAAAACGTGATCAACGTGGCTCTGATACCAAGATGATGTAGGGCGGAACCCTACGTGGATGATCTTTCACTTTGGAACAGATCCTACGGGGAATCACGAAGAACACACGGAAGAACAAGAGGGAAACACGGAGGAAACGAGAGAGAAATCACTAAACCAACAAGAGACCAATCACACAAGTGCTAGATCACCGATCACATAAGGTGGCACGAGATTCAAGATCAACAAAGGTAAGGATACACGAGTAGCCGTTCTTCTCCGAGAGGAGGTCTTGATGGGGTCCACCCTAGAAGGGGGTCTTGAATCCGCTTGGGGGATCTTCTCCGTAGAGGTCCTGAGCTCCGTGGAGAAGTAACCAAGTGGATGAGCAAGGCTCTCACACAAACATGAGCTAAACCAAAAGATACCCTAGCTAGGAGGAGGAGGGTTCTATTTATAGTCTTAGTGCAAAAGGGGCGGCGAAGGGGTACATGGGCTTCGCCCAAATCAGGCGCAAGATAGTACCGGACGTCCGGGGGGCCGGTCCGTCCGTGGTTTCAGAGGGACCGGACGTCCGTGTCGCTTGGACGTCCGCTGGATCAGTTTCAGGAAGGAGGCACCGACGTCCGGCTTTTTCATACTTCCGCTGATTTGGTTCGGGTCCAGGGCACCGGACGTCCGATGATTTCCGGCCGTCTGCCGCCGGTCGTCTGCTG
The DNA here is from genome assembly GCA_021605205.1 of Aegilops longissima. Lineage (NCBI taxonomy): Eukaryota > Viridiplantae > Streptophyta > Magnoliopsida > Poales > Poaceae > Aegilops > Aegilops longissima. The sequence continues at coordinate 26,079 of JAHIAM010006679.1, read as the reverse complement.
GCACCGGTCTTCCGCAGATTCGGCTCGGGTCTTCAGGGGCCGGTCGTCCGCTGGAGGCCGGACGTCCGCTCATTGTGAGAGTGTGGCTGGTCGTCTGGTCCGGGCCGGACGTCCGCTTGTTGGGCTTGTGTGCCGGTCGTCCGTGGCTGGAGTTTTCTTCGTAGCTCTTCTTCTTCTCCTTTGCGGTTGGTAGCTTGCCTCCTTGTCCAATGGATGTAGATGCACCATGGCTTTCTCCAAGTACTGATCACACACAAAGTGTCCATATGAGGTAGTAGGCAAGTCTCGTGAGTAGAGAGAGGAAGTTCGAAAGGAGCGAGTTCACCTTATCTTCGATAGCCTTGGCTCTAGCTCTTGTCATGGGCCCAAGTGGTGTTGAGGAAGATGTAGACACGCCCATGGGGATGAATGAGGATGCTCCGCATCAAGCTCTGCTCATGGTCTCGCGCGCCGCCATTTCTACCAAGGTTCTGGCGCGTATGCTGGCCCGGGCGCTTGAGAGTGACGCAAAGGGCTCTTTCTCGCAGTGGTGCCGGGGCACCGACATCGCGATGTTGCTCGTCATGCACAGCTTAGAAGACCGCGCGCAGCGCCGGCCGGGCATACTCGAGGTCGCCATGCCGCCAGGCAGTATGGCTCTGCCTCGACCCAGCGGGCGGCGGCTCGCCGCCTTGGGAACGAACAACACCGCCGCCTCGCCCGATTGCCGAGTGTCGGATGCTCGCGGCTACGCCTGCCACCATCCGAGACCGCCCATCGCCCACCCGCTGGTACGGGCTGTCCGCCCGCACGATCCGATCACCGTGATCGCTTTCTTTTTGGGGGCCATGGCGATGATGAAGTCGATGCGCTAACTTTTAGACCAGATTTTCACAGCCTCAGCGCCCTTATCCGCACACCAAAGATGTCGAGGGAACGACTTCTATGGGATCCTGTGGAATCCTTCTACGGTTGGCGGGCGTGGGCTGCGCAAAGAGTAGGTCTAAAAGATCTCGCGAGGGGATGATGCGAGCATCCTCGCTCATCCCCATGGACGTGCCTACACCTCCCTCAACGCCACTAAGACCCATGACAAGAGCCCGAGCTAAGGCTATCGAAGATAAGGTGAATTCGCTCCTCTCCGAACTCCCTCTTCCTACTCACGAGACATGGATACTACCTCATTCGGAGACTCTATGTGTAATCAGGTACATGGAGGTGAGCCAAGGATCAACTACTTGCGAGTGCCAAGACGGTGAGGACTCCAAGCATATTGAAGAAGAAGAAGAGATGCTGCTGAAGGCACGAGCACCGGACGTCCGACCCTTCCGGACGTCCGACGAGTCCTGGACCCGGACGACCGGACTCTCCGGACATCCGCACTTTGCCACCCGAACCAAAACTACGGACGACCGAAGCCTCCGGACGTCCGACCAACGCACGCCTGAACCGAATCTACAGACGACCGACAACTTCCGGACGTCCGGACCGTCACGAAGCTCCGGACGACCGACCCTCTCCGGACGTCCGACGCGCCCACGACAAAACTGATTCTACGGACGCCCGAGCCCGTCCGGACGTCCGGACCGTCCCGAGCCTCCGGACGTCCGACGCCTTCCGGACGTCCGACGCCTGTGTGTTGACTTCGTTTGGGCTGCAGCCCTTGTACCCCTTCGCCCCCTAGACTATATATACTCCTTCTTCCCCAACTTTCTAGGGTTATCTTTGGTTTAGCTCATGTTTGTGTGAGAGCCTTGCTCATCCACTTGGTTACTTCTCCTGAGATCAGGACCTCTACGGAGAAGATCCCCAAGCGGATTCAAGACCCCTTCTAGGGTGGACCCCATCAAGACCTCCTCTCGGAGAAGAACGACTACTCGTGTATCCTTACCTTTGTTGATTGTGGATCATATGTATCTCTTATGCATTCGTGATCTAGCACTTGTGTGATTGATTCCTTGTTGGTTGAGTGATCTCTCTCTCGTTTCCTCCGTGTTTCCCTTTATTCTTCCGCGTGTTCTTCGTGATTCCCCGTAGGATCCACTCCAAACGTGAAAGATCGTCCTCATAGGGTTACGCCCTACATCATCTTGGTATCATGAGCCACGTTGATCACGTTTTTGGAGCCGCTACCCCTCTTTTTCTAGCTTTATTTTGTTGTTTTCGTCCTAATTCCGAAAATTCCCCACCAAAAATAGCCCCAATTTTTTTTTTTGTGATTTGTTTGTGAGTTGAGATTTTGTTGGATTTGGTCCATAGATTTGAGTTGCTACGTGTGGATCTAGCTTTTCCTCCTCCCCACCCTTTTCCATCCACCAAATCACTCGATTTCGACCTCACCATTTCATTCTTCCCCAAATCTCGCAGTTCTTCCCGAGCCCGATTTTTGCCCAGTCTCGGACGATCCGAAACGGTCGGATGTCCGACGCTGTCCGGACGACCGTAAGTTCCCGGACGTCCAGTAAAACCCCGACGAACCTGAACTTTGTTAGTTCGCCACCACCACCACCCCACCTTCCACCACATCTTCCAAAACCACATACACCACCATCCTCCCCAATACATCCTATGACGATTTTACCACATTTTGGTCCTTGAGATTTTGAGTTGTGGCTTCCGTATCCTCTTGTGTTTCGGCTATCTAGGTGCGGTTCGATTTCATCATCACCACGGCTCAACTTCGCAAGGGTCTCATCATCGCCAAGGACGGTAACTTCGACGACATCTTTGTCATACCTTGCAATTGCATTGATACCAACATGGCCTTATTTTTGTGTAGCTTACCCATCGAGACTAGCCATTGAGTATTGCCGGCAACGTGACTTGTGCACATTAGTGATCATACTCCATAGCATACATACCATACCACCGTGGTGCATATCTTGGGATCCATTTGTGTGTCACAAAGTTGTCATAGCATGCACAATTGCTATCTTGGTTAGTGAAGTTTTGCATGAGAAAAGAGCTCAAAAGTGAAAGAGCCACCCAAGCTTTTAAGCAAAGAGGAAAGATAAGCAAAGAGCTTATGAGCAAGAACCATAGCATCATACTACATTAAGATTGTCATATTGGATCATCTTGGATCATCGCACCGAAATACCATACATATAGCATACGTGGGATAGAGATGGTTGCATTTTTGCATAGTAGGTTGTGCACAAGTTCCGTGTCCGCCTATTGTGCAATCGTGCTAGCGTCTCTCTAGTATTGTGCAACAAGAGCATTTTCGTGGATTCCACATTTTGGCTCACTTTTGGTTTGCACAATCCCACTTATCTATTTGCGTGTGTGTTTCCGTGTACCACTATTTGCTTGGTCTACTTGTTGCATTTGCAAATTTATGTACCTTTTCCAACATTATTGACGCTCACTTACAATTGCATCAAATTTTGTACCACCATCCTCACCAAGCTCCACCATAAGCTTTTATTTGTGTAGGTGTGAGAACCGACAAGGATTGGTACCAATAGTGCTATTTCATTGTCCGCATTTGAGTGAACTTGATTCATCATCAACATCGGTCAAAGGTACATTGGTATAAGTTCTTCTCCTTCTACCACTCACATTTTGCTTGGAATGATGGATAGGCCAAGTACTTCTACCAACCCACTCTTCATCGAACAAGACGATTTACATGTCATTATACGTCACCAAGAACCACCTCTTTGGTGCACAACGAGCGTTGCACCAAGAACAACAAGCAATGAGCGACCGCATCGACAACCTCGCCACCGACTTGCGACTCTCCGAGCAACGTACAAGAGACTACTTCGACAACAAGTTCGATGCTCACAAGCAAGAGAATGATGCAAGAATGGACGAAATCCGCGCCTTGATGAGAAACCGGCATCATTCCACTTCTTCATCCTCAAGACGGAGCCGCTCGAGTAGACACTCCGACGACACCTTCTACGACTCAAGTACACCTACTTCGAACACTCTTCGTCGTATCAAGACGCCAAGACCGCTATGCATCTCGCAACCCGCTACATGACAAGCATTCACAAGAGCAAGTCGATGAGCAAGTCCCTCGTCCTCAATCAAACCAAGACGCTTTTGCTCAAGCTCGAGAACGACAACGACTACGGCGCCAAGAGGAAGAACGAGCGCGTCTACACCAAGACGAACAAGACGCCAAGGCTCAACGTCTTCAACAACAACAACGTGAAGCGCAAGCTCTTGAGGCGCAACGTGCCCTTCAAGAATCAAGTCGAGCCTTCGCCAACCGCAATCGCGAACGGCGCAACCAAGAGGAAGCCCTTCGAGAAGAAATCCAAGAGAGGAACTACCAACCTCATGGACAACGTCAAGTTCCTCATGCTCCTCCACAAGCTCGTCAAGCTCCACTTCAACCTCAAGTTCAAGAAGAGCAAGTTGATCATGGTCTTCCTCCACGCCAAGAGCAACAGGAAGACGATTGCAATCCACGCCAAGGGCGCCATCATCAACATCGCCAACAACACAATGAAGAGCAACGCCACGACAAGCTAAAATTCACCATGCCCAAGTTCAATGGAAGCAATGACCTCAAGACTACCTCTCATGGGCATTGAAGGTTGACAAAATCTTCCGCTTGCACAACTACGATGAAGAGAAGAAAATCGCTATGGCATCACTTGAGTTCCAAGACTATGTGCTCATATGGTGGGAACAAATCATTGAGCGACGACAAGCAAGAGGTGAACCTCCAATCACCACTTGGGCTCAAATGAAGGATGTCATGCGAGCACGTTTTGTGCCAACCTACTACAACCGCGACCTCCTCAAGAAACTCCAACTTCTCAAGCAAGGAACAAAGAGTGTTGAAGAATACTACAAGGAAATGGAGATAGCCATGATTCGAGCCAATGTCAAGGAAGATGATGAGCAAACTATGGCACGTTTCTTGAATGGACTCAATCATCCCATCAAGAAGATCGCCAACTTCCAACCATACTCCACCCTCATTGAGCTCGTACATCAAGCTACAAAGGCGGAACGTCAAGTGCAAGATGACTTCAAGTACGCCAAGTAATCATCCAAGACCTACGGCTTCTCCAACAACCAAGCTTCAACACCTCCTCCAACATCTACATCAACCAAACCTTCTACAAACAACGACGACAAGTCGAGTTACAAGAGAAATTCGACAAGTTCAATTCGTCCTCCTCCTACTACAAGCAACCTCAAGCTGCGTGCTTCATCATCTACTCCGACCGATGAGACCATCAAAACAACCTCCTTCAAGTGTTTCACTTGCGGCGGCCGAGGCCACAAGTCCTACGAATGCACCAACAAGCGAACCATGATCCTCAACGACGACGACACATATGACTCAATGAGTGATGAGGAGATGGAAGCCCTTGAGCAAGTGGCCATGCACCAACGAGTGAACGAAGATGAAGATGATCAAGTCTTTTGTGATGAGGATTCGAGCCCCTCTCTCGTTGTCTCCAAGGTCTTGACTCTTCAACATCAACAAGAAGACGACCAAAGATGCCACATCTTCCACACAAAGGCCAGCATCAACGGAAGGTCCGTCAAGGTCATCATCGATGGAGGTAGTTGCCACAACTTGGCAAGTGAAGAACTATGTTCCAAACTTCATTTGGTCAAGAGGAAGCACCCGCACCCCTACAAAGTTCAATGGCTAAGTGACTCCGGCATTATACGAGTCGAGCATACGGTCCAAGTCTCCTTCAAAATTGGTGCTTATGAAGACACGTTGGAGTGTGATGTAGTCCCAATGACCGTTTGCCACCTACTTCTAGGTCGACCATGGCAATTCGACCGTGGTGTCATCCACAATGGGCGCACCAATCACTATAGCTTCAAGATGAAAGGGAAGGAATATGTGCTACGACCTATGTCTCCTAGTCAAGTGATAGCCGACAAGCAAGCCACCCATCATAGAGACAAGAGTGAGAAAGTGATCCCCCAAAAAGTGAGTGCGAGCCACAAGCCAAACTTGAGCGCCTCTTCGCCTAGAGAGAAAAACCTCATCCTATTTGCCACCAAAAGTGAGATGAGAGAAGTGTGTGAGAACCCATCTAGTGTGATGCACTTTGTCCTTGTGTGCAAGGATGGAGACCCAACAACTAACACCTCTCATGAGCTACCTTTAGTGTTTAAATCTCTTTGCAGGAATTCCAAGATATTTTCCCGATGAGCTACCTCCGGTCTACCTCCTCTTAGAGGCATTGAGCATCGAATCGACCTCATCCCGGAGCGCCTCTACCAAACAAAACTCCATACCGAGTCAATCCGAAGAAACCAAGGAGATTCAACGGCAAGTACAACAACTCATCGACAACGGTCATGTACGTGAAAGCCTAAGCCCTTGTGCCGCTCCGTTATACTTGTGCCTAAGCCCGATGGAAGTTTCCGCTTGTGTTCGATTGTAGACCTATAAATGCTATTACTGTCGCTATAGGCATCCCATTCCTCGCTTAGATGATATGCTTGATGAACTTAGTGGAGCCAACTTTTTCTCAAAAATTGACCTTAAAAGTGGCTATTATCAAATCCGCATACAAGAGGGTGATGAATGGAAAACTGCTTTCAAAACCAAATTTGGTTTATATGAGTGGTTAGTGATGCCTATGGGTCTATCGGAGGCTCCCGGTACTTTCGTGCGTCTTATGCATCATGTGCCTCGTCCTTACATTGGAGTCTTTGTTGTGGTTTACTTCGACGATATTCTTGTGTTTAGCAAAACCATGAAAGAACATCTTAATCATGTTAGGGCTGTTTTGCAAACCCTTCGCAAGGAAAGTCTTTATGCAAACATGAAAAAATGCACATTTGGTGTTGACAAAGTGGTTTTGTTGGGTTTTGTAGTATCCTCAAAGGGTTTCCATGTTGATGAATCTAAAATTGAAGCAATTAAAACTTTGCCCCAACCCACCAATTTGCAACAAGTGCGTAGCTTTCTTGGTCTTGCGGGTGTTTATCGTCGCTTTGTGAAAGATTTTAGCACAATTGCCGCTCCTTTGCATGCCTTGAGTAAGAAGAATACTCCCTTTGTTTGGGGCACTTTGCAATCAACCGCTTTTGATGAGCTCAAGTCTTTTCTTACTCATGCTCCGATTCTTGCTTTGCCCAATTTTGACAAAACTTTTGAGGTTCATTGTGATGCAAGTGGTACCGGAATTGGCGGAGTTTTGATGCAAGAAAAACGAGCCATTGCTTATTTTAGTGAAAAACTCTCCGGTGCTCAACTTAATTATCCCATCTATGACAAAGAATTGTATGCTTTAGTGCGTGTGCTACATGTTTGGGAACATTACCTTAGACCTCATGAGTTTGTCATCCATACCGATCATGAAACGCTTAAGTACCTCAAAGGTCAAACTAAGTTGAACAAGCGTCATGCCAAATGGAGTGAATTTATTGAATCTTTTCCTTATGTGATCAAGTACATTAATGGTAAAGAAAATGAAGTCGCTGACGCGCTTTCACGCATATGCATGCTTGTCACTCAACTTGAGTTGAATGTTATTGGTTTTGAGCATATAAAAGACTTGTATGAGCATGATCCATCTTTTGCTATTCCTTATGCTAAGTGTTTGACGCATACTTCTTGGGAACAATATTACATCAAGGATGCTTATCTTATGAGAGCTAACAAACTATGCATTCCCGAGTCTTCTCTTCTTTTGCTCCTTTTGCAAGAGGCTCGTGGAGGCGGACTCACGGGACACTTTGGACGCGACTAGACATTCGCCATGCTCTCCAACAACTACTTTTGGCCCAAGATGTTCCGCGACGTCTCACGCTTCACCAATCGTTGCTCTACATGCCGCAAAGCTAAGTCTAAAGCTAAATCCCATGGTCTTTACATGCCCCTTCCTATTCCTTATCAACCTTGGGAAGACATTGATTCCGTGTTTGTTGTTGTGGATAGATTTTCTAAGATGGCACATTTCATTCCTTGCAACAAGATAGACGATGCTTCACATATTGCAAATCTCTTTTGTAGGGAAATCTTGCGACTCCATGGAGTACCGAAGACAATCGTCTCCGATCGTGACGTCAAGTTCTTGAGTTACTTTTGGAAGACCCTATGCGCCAAGCTCGAATCAAGCTCTTGTTCTCATCCGCATACCATCCTCAAACCGACGGCCAAACGGAGGTGACGAACCGCACACTATCCACTCTACTTCGTGTCTTGATCAAGAAGAACATCAAGGAGTGGGAAGCATGTCTACCCATTGCCGAGTACGCCTACAACCGCAAGACATTCGACTACCGGCAAGTCCCCTTCGAGGTCGCTTCACGGCTTCAACCCGTTGTCCCCATTGGACATTCTACATCTTCCTCTACAAGAGCGCACCAACATGGATGCGAGTGCGAGCAAGCTACATCAAGAAGATGCATGAGGATACAAGACAAACCATCGAGCGCCAAGTACAACGACTAGCGACCAAGCTCAACGTCAACAAGCAACCCATGGTCTTCAACATTGGTGATCTAGTGTGGCTACACCTTCGCAAGGACCGCTTCCCCAAAGAACGCAAGTCCAAGCTTCTTCCTAGAGCCGATGGACCTTTCAAGTTGCTAGCACGCTACAACGACAACGCTTACAAGATCGACCTACCTCGAGACAAGTACAATGTGAGCGACATCTTCAACGTCAAGGACCTCGCACCTTACCATGGAGATGAAGCTTTTGATCCGAGGTCGGATCTCTCCCAAGGGGGGGAGATGATGTGGAGCATCCCTCGCTCATCCCCATGGACGTGCCTACACCTCCCTCAACGCCACTAGGACCCATGAGAAGAGCCCGAGCTAAGGCTATCGAAGATAAGGTGAATTCGCTCCTCTCCGAACTCCCTCTTCCTACTCACGAGACATGGCTACTACCTCATTCGTAGACTCTATGTGTAATCAGTACATGGAGGTGAGCCAAGGATCAACTACTTGCAAGAGCCAAGACGGCGAGGACTCCAAGCATATTGAAGAAGAAGAAGAGATGCAGCTGAAGGCACAGGACACGGACATCCGACGCCTTCCGGACGTCCGACGAGTCCCAGACCGGATGACCGGACTCTCCGGACGTCCGGCACTTTGCCACCCGAACCAAAACTACGGACGACCGAAGCCTCCGGACGTCCGACCGACGCACGCCCGAACCGAATCTACGGACGACTGACAACTTTCGGACATCCGGACCGCCACGAAGCTCCGGACGTCCGACGCGCCCACGACAGAACTGATTCTACGGACGCCCGAGCCCGTCCGGACGTCCGGACCGTCCCGAGCCTCCGGACGTCCGACGCCTGTGTGTTGTCTTCTTCGATGGGCCGCAGCCCTTGTACCCTTCGCCCCCATAGACTATATATACTCCTTCTTCCCAACTTTCTATGGTTAGCTTTGGTTTAGCTCATGTTTGTGTGAGAGCCTTTTGCTCATCCACTTGGTTACTTCTCCTGAGCCAGGACCTCTACGGAGAAGATCCCCCAAGCGGATTCAAGACCCCCTTCTAGGGTGGACCCCATCAAGACCTCCTCTCGGAGAAGAACGGCTACTCGTGTATCCTTACCTTTGTTGATTGTGGATCATATGTATCTCTTTGTGTTCGGTGATCTAGCACTTGTGTGATTGATTCCTTGTTGGTTGAGTGATCTCTCTCCCGTTTCCTCCGTGTTTCCCTTTGTTCTTCCGCGTGTTCTTCGTGATTCCCCGTAGGATCCACTCCAAACATGAAAGATCGTCCACATAGGGTTACGCCCTACATCACATCATCAACATCTATCAGGTTCCTAATCACAAATGTTATCTCCTTGCAATTTACATTATTTGCCATTTGCCTCTTGTTTTCATCTCCACCACTTCACAAAAAATTGCCTTTTTATTCGCCCTCTTTTTCTTTCGCCGTTTCCTCGTCAGATCTATCTCTAGCACTGTGCCAAGGAAGGTGGAAGTCTTCTATGGCTGGATAAATACTAAACCCGATAGCTGCTACTATTGACGAATATCAGGGAATCATGACAGATCTTCAGCATCACCGTAAACCAACTGACACAGAAGCAAATGTCAAACTTGGTGTTAATAAGATGCATAGCCTGAAGCCAGGCAAATATACCCACAAATCATCAGGAAATGTTTGGGTTAAGTGCAGAATGGGAGATGGCCGAGTAAGATTGCATTGAAGGGTGATAGCTCTGTGGAAGTACCATATACCAGCCTGACAAACGTGTTTGCTTCACCACCAAATTATTCGGGAAAGATGAAGCTTTAGTTTTTTTCCAATAGATGAGGCGATTCAGAAGGTTCTACAGCAGGAGAAACATAATCCTTTTGAGCTTCTAAGTAAATTTGCCAGTCAACCCATTGAGTGTAACACGAAACAGACCGTGGTAGATAACGAAAGCAAAGTGACACCAGTTTCATGGATTGACTGCATATCCAATATAAGTTTTTGGATCACTGTTATTGCAAGCTCTGCCCTCTCAAGACAGCAGGAAACCGCCTTTGCAAAATAGCTCAACTTTCCAGTAGCAGATTCCTACCACGTGCGATTCACTCGATGTTGCTATTGCTTCCTTGATTGCTCGCTAGCAAATAGGTAACCAGCGAAAGGTGTCAAATCCATCCCCTTGGGAAGCAGATGAAACCTATCATGCATTTCTTCTCCCCGGAATCAAAATTTAGCCATGATGTTGATGCGGAGCATCCCACGATCATCCCCATGCATCCACAACCGTCTCATCAAGAGCCAAGAGAACCCATGACACGAGCTAGAGCTAGAGCTCTCGAGAACGAGGTGACTTCATTCCGTATTGATATCACATATGATCCACTCGAGACATGGCTACTACCTAAGTTCGATATGCTATGCATGATTAGGTGTCAAGGGGAACCTCCCGAGGGTGCACGTGAAGACGGACAAGCCACCAAGTCCATGGATGAAGAGAACCAACGGAAACGAGCAAGTTCAACTCCCAGGCCCCGGACATCCGGCCGAAGCCCGGACATCCGCCCCGAGCATCCACCTCAAGATCAGCCAAGCCGCCCAAGGCTACAGGGCGGACATCCGGCGTCCGCCCCGGACATCCGCCCCAGCCGGACATCCGCCCGAAGCCCGAAATCCGCACCTCTCACCCGATTCGGCGAAGTGGCGCCCCAGCCGGACATCCGCCGGATAGCCGACATCCGGCGCCTCGCGGGCCCGGACATCCGCCCGACGCCCGACATCCGCCCGACGCCTGACATCCGCCTCCCCGCTCAAGGCAAGGTATCCGGACGAGTCCCATGTACCCCTTCGCCCCTAGACTATATATACTCCATCCCTTCCTCTTTCTAAGGTAGCATTGGATTAGCTCATATTTTGTGAGAGAGCCTTTGCTCATCCACTTGGCTACTTCTCCTCGAGCTCGGGACCTCTACGGAGAAGATCCCCAAGCGGATTCAAGACCCCTTCTAGGGTGGACCCCATCAAGGCCTCCTCACGGAGAAGAACGGCTACCGTTTGTATCTTTCCTTTGTTGATTTTGAATCTTGTGCCACTTTATGTGATCGGTGATCTAGCACTTGTGTGATTGATCTCTTGTTGGTTTAGTGATTTCTCTCTCGTTTCCTCCGTGCTTCCCTCTTGATCTTCCGCGTGTTCTTCGTGATTCCCCGTAGGATCCGCTCCAACGTGAAAGATCATCCACGTAGGGGTCCGCCCTACATCATCTTGGTATCATGAGCCACGTTAATCACGTTTTTGGAGTCCCTACCCCTCTTTTTCTAGCTTGATTTTGTTGTTTTTGTCCTAATTCCGAAAATTCCCCACCAAAAATAGCCCCAAATTTTTTTTTGTGATTTGTTAGTGTGATGAGGTTTTGTTGGATTTGATCCGCGGATTTCGTGTGTTGCAGGTAGATCTAGCATTCCCCCACCATTTCCACAATTTCCGTCCACAAAATCGCCCGAATTTTGCCCCGGATTTAACCTCCCCACGTGGTGTTCATCAAGTTCATCCACGGAGCCAGAGCCCGGACATCCGGCCCGACCAGCCCGGACATCTGGCGCCCCGGACATCCGGCTTCCTGCCCGGGAATCCGGCTCCTGGCAACAGCAATCCCCATCCACCACCCCGTTCACCGCCTAACTCTCGCCAAATTTTGTCCCGTGCCCACATACACTTCCACTTACATCCTCCACTTCCGAATAACACCACCATAGCCTTTCCCACTACCAATTCCGATAACGTTGCCAAATTTTGCTTTGAGAATTTGAGTTGGAGTTTCCGTATCCTTTTGTGTTTCGGCTATCTAGGTACGGTTCAACATCAACATCACCTCCGCTCATCTTCGCCAAGGACGGTAACATCGTCGACATCTTTGTCATTACTTGCAATTGCATTGATAACCATCATAGCCCATCTTTTGCTTACCCATCGAGACTAGCCATTGAGTATTGCCGGCAACGTGACTTGTGCACATTAGTGATCATACTCCATAGCATACATACCATACAAAGTGGTGCATATGTTAGCATCAACTTGTGTGTCACAAAGTTGTCATCGCATACACAATTGCTATCTTGGTTCATGAAGTTTTGCATGAGAAAAGAGCTCAAAAGAGAAAGAGCCAATCAAGCTTTTAAGCAAAGAGGGAAAGATAAGCAAAGAGTTTATGAGCAAGAACCATAGCATCATACAACATTAAGTTTGTCATACTTGATCATCTTGGATCAACACATCGAAACACCATACATATAGCATACTTGGGATAGAAGTCGTTGCATTTTTGCTTAGTAGGTTGTGCACAAGTTCGTATCCGCCTATTGTGCAATCGTGCTAGCGTCTCTCTAGTGTTGTGCAACAAGAGCATCTTGGTGAATTCCACATTTTGGCTCATCCTTGGTTGCATAACCGCACATTATCTATTTGCGTGTGTGTTTCCGTGTACCATATCTTGCTATTGGTCTACTTGTTGCATTTGCAAATTTGTGAATCATTTCCAACATTATTGAGTCTCACTTACAATTGCATCAAATTTTGTGCCACCATCCTAACCGAGCTCCACCATAAGCTTTTATTTGTGTAGGTGTGAGAACCGACAAGAATCGGTACCAAGAGTGCTATTGCATTGTCCGCATTTGAGTGAACTTGATTCATCTTCAACATCGGTCAAAGGTACATTGGTATAAGTTATTTTCCGTTCTACCACTCACATTTTGCTTGGAATGATGGATAGGCCAAGTACTTCTACCAACCCACTCTTCATCGAGCAAGACGATTTACATGTCATCATATGTCACCAAGAGCCATCTCTTTGGTGCACAACGAGCGTTGCACCAAGAACAACAAGCAATGAGCGACCGCATCGACAACCTCGCCACCGACTTGCGACTCTCCGAGCAACGTACAAGGGACTACTTCGACAACAAGTTCGACGTTCACAAGCAAGAGATCGATGCAAGAATGGACGAGATACGCGCCTTGATGAGAAGCCGACATCATTCTACTTCTTCATCATCAAGACGGAGCCGCTCGAGTTGACACTCCGACGACACCTTCTACGACTCAAGTACACCTACTTCGAACACTCTTCGTCGCGCCGCTCGTCAAGACCGTCATGCATCTCGCAACCCGCTCCATGACAAGCATTCACAAGAGCAAGTTGATAATCAAGTTCATCGTCCTCAATCAAACCAAGACGCTTTTGCTCAAGCTCAAGAACGACAACGTCTTCGTCGCCAACAAGAGGAAGAACGAGCGCGTCTTCACCAAGACGAACAAGACGCCAAGGCTCAACGTCTTCAACAACAACAACGTGAAGCGCAAGCTCTTGAGGCGCAACGTGCCCTTCAAGAATCAAGTAGAGCCTTCGCCAACCGCAATCGCGAACGGCGCAATCAAGAGGAAGCCCTTCGAGAAGAAATCCAAGAGAGGAACTACCAATCTCATGTACAAGGTCAAGTGCCTCAAGCTCCTCCACAAGCTCGTCAAGCTCCACCTCAACCTCAAGTTCAACAAGAGATAGTTGATCAAGGTCTTCCTCCACGCCAAGAGCAACATGAAGACGATTACAATCCACGTCAAGGACGTCATCATCAACATCGCCAACAACACAATGAAGAACAATGCTATGGCAAGCTAAAATTCACCATGCCCAAGTTCAATGGAAGCAATGACCCCGAAGACTACCTCTCATGGGCATTGAAGGTTGACAAAATCTTCCGGTTGCACAACTACGATGAAGCGAAGAAAATCGCTATGGCATCACTTGAGTTCCAAGACTATGTGCTCATATGGTGGGAACAAATCATCGAGCGACGACAAGCAAGAGGTGAACCTCCAATCACCACTTGGGCTCAAATGAAGGATGTCATGCGAGCACGTTTTGTGCCAACCTACTACAACCGCGACCTCTTCAAGAAACTCTAACTACTCAAGCAAGGAACAAAGAGTGTTGAAGAATATTACAAGGAAATGGAGATAGCCATGATTCGAGCCAATGTCAAAGAAGATGATGAGCAAACTATGGCACGTTTCTTGAATGGACTAAATCATCCCATCAAGAAGATCGCCGACGTCCAACCATACTCAACCCTCATTGAGCTCGTGCATCAAGCTACAAAGGCGGAACGCCAAGTGCAAGATGACTTCAAGTACGCCAAGTACTCATCCAAGACCTACGGCTTCTCCAACAACCAAGCCTCAACGACTCCTCCAACATCTACATCAACCAAACCTTCTACAAACAATGACGACAAGTCGATTTACAAGAGAAAGTTGACAAGTTCAAGTCGTCCTCCTCCTACTACAAGCAACTTCAAGCCGCGTGCTTCATCATCTACTCCGACCGATGAGACCATCAAAACAAGCTCCTTCAAGTGTTTCACTTGCGGCGGCCGAGGCCACAAGTCCTACGAATGCACCAACAAGCGCACCATGATCCCCAACGACGACGACACCTATGACTCAATGAGTGATGAGGAGATGGAAGCCCTTGAGCAAGTGGCCATGCACCGGCAAGTGAACGAAGATGAAGATGATCAAGTCTTTTGCGATGAGGATTCGAGCCCCGCTCTAGTTGTCTCCAAGGTCTTGACCCTTCAACATCAACAAGAAGACGACCAAAGATGCCACATCTTCCATACAAAGGCCGGCATCAACGGAAGGTCCGTCAAGGTCATCATCGATGGAGGTAGTTGCCACAACTTGGCTAGTGAAGAACCATGTTCCAAACTTCAATTGGTCGAGAGGAAGCACCCGCATCCCTACAAGGTTCAATGGCTAAGTGACTCCGGCACTATACGAGTCGAGCATACGGTCCAAGTCTCCTTCAAAATCGGTGCTTATGAAGACACGTTGGAATGTGATGTGGTCCCAACGACCGTTTGCCACCTACTTCTAGGTCGACCATGGCAATTCGACTGTGGTGTCATCCACAATGGGTGCACCAGTCACTATAGCTTCAAGATGAAAGGGAAGGAATATGTGCTACGACCTATGTCTCCTACTCAAGTGATAGCCGACAAGCAAGCCACCCATCATAGAGACAAGAGCAAGAAAGTGATCCAACCAAAAGTGAGTGAGAGCCACAAGCCAAACTTGAGCGCCTCTTCGCCTAGAGAGAAAAACCTCATCCTATTTGCCACCAAAAGTGAGATGAGAGAAGTGTGTGAGAACCCATCGAGTGTGATGCACTTTGTCCTTGTGTGAAAGGATGGAGAACCAAAAACTAACACCATTCACGAGCTACCTTTGGTGTTTCAATCTCTTTTGCAGGAATTTCAAGATGTTTTCCCCGATGAGCTACCTCCGGGTCTACCTCCTCTTCGAGGCATTGAGCATCGAATCGACCTCATCCTCGGAGCGCCTCTACCAAACAAAGCTCCATACCGAGTCAATCCCGAAGAAACCAAGCAGATTCAACGGCAAGTACAACAACTAATCGACAACGGTCTTGTACGTGAAAGCTTAAGCCCTTGTGCCGTTCTCGTTATACTTGTGCCTAAGCCCGATGGAAGTTTTCGCTTGTGTTCCGATTGTAGACCTATAAATGCTATCACCGTCCGCTATAGGCATCCCATCCCTCGCTTAGATGATATGCTTGATGAACTTAGTGGAGCCAACTTTTTCTCTAAAATTGACATTAAAAGTGGCTATTATCAAATCCGCATAAAAGAGGGTGATGAATGGAAAACTGCTTTCAAAACCAAATTTGGTTTATATGAGTGGTTAGTGATGCCTATGGGTCTTTCGGAGGCTCCCGGTACTTTCGTGCGTCTTATGCATCATGTGCTTCGTCCTTACATTGGAGTCTTTGTTGTGGTTTACTTTGATGATATTCTTGTGTTTGGCAAAACAATGAAAGAGCACATCAATCATGTAAAATCTATGTTGCAAACTCTTCGCAAGGAAAGCCTTTATGCAAA
This sequence comes from Aegilops longissima, assembly GCA_021605205.1. Classification (NCBI taxonomy): domain Eukaryota; kingdom Viridiplantae; phylum Streptophyta; class Magnoliopsida; order Poales; family Poaceae; genus Aegilops; species Aegilops longissima. The sequence continues at coordinate 9,741 of JAHIAM010006679.1, read as the reverse complement.
CTTGAAAAAATGCACTTTTGGAGTTGACAAAGTGGTTTTCTTGGGTTTTGTAGTATCCTCAAAGGGTGTCCATGTTGATGAATCTAAAATGGAAGCAATTAAAACTTGGCCCCAACCCACCAATTTGCAACAAGTGCGAAGTTTTCTTGGTCTTGTGGGTTTTTACGTTGCTTTGTGAAAGATTTTAGCACAATTGCCGCTCCTTTGCATGCCTTGAGTAAGAAGAATACTCCCTTTGTTTGGGAACTTTGCAATCAACCGTTTTTGATGAGCTCAAGTATTTGCTTGCTCATGCTCCGATTCTTGCTTTGCCCAATTTTGACAAAACTTTTGAGGTTCATTGTGATGCAAGTGGTACCGGAATTGGCGGAGTTTTGATGCAAGAAAAACGAGCCATTACTTATTTTAGTGAAAAACTCTCAGGTGCTCAACTTAATTATCCCATCTATGACAAAGAGTTGTATGCTTTAGTGCGTGTGCTACATGTTTGGGAACATTACCTTAGACCTCATGAGTTTGTCATCCATACCGATCATGAAACGCTTAAGTACCTCAAAGGTCAAACTAAATTAAACAAGCGCCACGCAAAATGGAGTGAATTCATTGAATCTTTTCCTTATGTGATCAAGTACATTAAGGGTAAAGAAAATGTAGTTGACCATTGGTACAACCACAGCCCTCGCTGCTATACATACTGGACCAATTACTAGAGCTTATGACGCCAATTGAATTATCGTACTTTCGCTTGGTAACGATTCCAATGTTCATGAGAATATGATGCTGCCTAAATTGGATACATTTGTTTTGCTTACAAATGAAGGGCCTACCATGGACAAGAAAGATGAACCTTGGAGCAAGTTCAAGCATGGAGATGTTGACATGCTAAGGGGAACAAGAACGGAGTTACAAGTGATGATTCCAGACTTTGAAGCCACCCTATGAGGCCTTGGACGAAATATACAAGATGCCACTTCATAATATTCGCCCATAGGCTATTCTAGGTGCTGTCACCTTATTATTGGGCCAGGCCCATGTAATTTCGAAATAGTTAAGTATAGGCTGTTTTAGAGTCCGATGTGTGGGAACAAGAGTTAGGGTTGATTTCGACCCTCCACCAAGGGCCACGAAATTCTCTTCCTCCATATATACAGCCCTTAGGGCACCGCTTAGACCATGGGTTTTGTTTAGATTAAAAGTTCGCCATAGCTGCAACTTCGCAGATTTCGCTTGTGTTCAACGACTGCACAAAGGCGCCACGTAACCCCACCTTGATCAATAAAGCTTTCATCTTATATTCGCAATATCCAGATTGCAATCTCAGCTTGCTTGTTCTTCGCTTGCTCGCAGGAAATGCACCTCGTGGTCGTTGATCGTGTTCGCTGCGGTGGTCAATAACCTCTCGGAGTTGGTTTAGCGATTGCTAAGGCGCGACGCCCAAGACGCTCAGTAGTCGGATCGCCAAAGTCGACTTCCTCCAAAGCGAAAACCAACATCTCATCGAAAGACGGGACACCTTTGCCCCTATCAAGTGGTATCAGATTTCCGTGTTGCTCGGTGAGATTTTACAGCTTTCCGTAGTTTAGATCGAGTCTGTTCTTCATACCTATAGTCCACTAAAAGCCACAAAAAATTAGGGTTAGTTCATCATATCCAACCAATCTGAGCCTTTGCATAATCTTTTTAGGGTTTTGCTTTGTTGAATTTATGTTGCATCGTCGTGTCTAGTTGTTGGTCTTAGCGCCTAGTCTTTTAGAGTTTCGAGTTCTGGTCATAAGTTGTCACGCCGCCACCGCACCATCATCATCGCCTCGCCACCTACCATCACCGCCTCCGAACCGTGATCCATATACCACCACCAATCCGTGTCTCAGATACCACCACCGATCCATATCCATATACTACCACCGCTACCACCACCGCTGCCATATACCACCACCATATATCCACCACCAATCCGAAGTTCCTTGCATATTAGGGTTGTTTTCGAGATCCATCTAGTTTCCGATTCGTGTTTCCTTGCCGGAGTAGGTTTCGAAAAAATAATTCGAAACCACCTCCGCTTAGGCCCAAAATTTTCCGAAACGCACTTGTCAAAAAATTTTCGCTATCCTATTTTTAGGTGTTTCTAAGTGTATTGAGACAACACAAGATAGAAAGTTTTTTTGACCCGCTTCAGCTTTTGGGTCCCGCAAAAAAAAAATTTTTTTGGTCGAAAAATTTCGTGCCCATCCCGTCATTTGACCTGCCATTATAGTGATTTTTCGCAAAAAAAAGAGCAGCGAAAAAAGAAAAAGGCGCGCAAAAAAAAGCGAAAAAATATTCCAGAGTGTGCTTTTCCTTATTTACGCAGCCGCCGTGATTTTGTTAGTGTTCTAGGCTCGCTCTAGCACGGTTCAGCCTAGGACCAAAGACAAGATCGTGCTGAGCGCTTATTCAACTTTTGCATCTCTGAATTGATTATTGCTGACCTTTTTGCTACCATATTATAAGCCTTCCCAGCTCCACATACATCTACATCGTATGCTTGACTCTCCCCGTAATCGCCTATCCAAGCTTTGAGAGTTTTGACTACATCGGTTGTCGATCACCGCCGCTGCTGGGTAAGAACTGGTAAGAATTTGAGATTTGCTTGACGGATTTGTGATCGTCCACCACACCACCACCACCACTTCCTAGTAGTCTGTCAATCATATTCTTGTGTGTTTCTATTGCTGCTAACCATGGCAGGATCACAAGTTTATTTAGACCGACCGGGAGAACATGACAAACAAAGCGCTACATGATAAGTTTCAACAAATGATGAGTGGGCAGGTGGAAGATGTGCTAAATAGATTTGAAGAGGCCATGGAGAAGATAGATGGCATTGTGATGAGGACATCAATACCATTGTTACACCCACAGCCCCTACTGCTACATATACTCGGACCAATTACTAGAGTCATGACGCCAATTAAATTATCGTGTACTTTCGCTTTTGGTAATGATTCTAATTTTCATGAGAATATGATGCTGCTTAAATTGGATACATTTGTTTTGCTTACAAATGAAGGCCCTAGCTTGAGAAGGATGGACATTGAGCAAGAACAAGCATGGAGATAATGCCATGCTAAGGAGAACAAGAACGGAGTTACAAGTGATGATTCCAAGACTTTGAAGCCACCCTAATGAGTGCATGAGGCCTTGGACGAAATATACAAGATGCCACTTCATAATATTCATCCATAGGCTATTCTAGGTGCTGCGCCACCTTATTATTGGGCCAGGTCCATGTAATTTCGAAATACTTAAGTATAGGCTGTTTTAGAGTCCGTATGTGGGGAAACAAGAGTTAGGGTTGATTTCGGACCCTCCACCAAGGGCCACGAAATTCCCTCTTCCTCCATATATACAGCCCTTAGGGCACCGCTTAGACCTTGGGTTTTGTTTAGATTAAAAGTTCGCCATAGCTGCAACTTCGCAGATTTCGCTTGTGTTCAACGACTGCACAAAGGCGCCACGTAACCCCACCTTGATCAATAAAGCTTTCATCTTATATTCGCAATATCCAGATTGCAATCTCAGTTTCTTGCTTGTTCTTCGCTTGCTCAGAGGAAATAGGCCCTCGTGGTCGTTGATCGTGTTCGCGCCGTCAATAACCCTCGGAAGTTGGTTTAGCGATTGCTAAGGCGCCGACGCCTCGACGCTCAGAGTCGGATCGCCAAGGTCGACTTCTATAGAAACGATAGCCACCATCTCATCGAAACATCGGGACACCTTTGCCTCTATCAAGTGGTATCAGATTTTCAAGTTGCTCGTGAGATTTTACAGTTTTTCGAGATTAGATCGAGTCTGTTCTTCATACCTAAAGTCCACGAAAAGCCACAAAAAAAAATAGGGTTAGTTCATCATATCCAACCAATCTGAGCCTTTGCATAATCTTTTTTAGGATTTTTGCTTTGTTGAATTTGCGGTTGCATCGTCGTGTCAAGTTGCTAGTCTTAGAGTCTAGTCTTTTAGAGTTTCGAGTTCTGGTCATAAGTTGTCACGCCGCCGCACCATCATCATCGCTTTGCCATCTACCACCATTGCTTATCCGCCACCGCCTGAATCCGTATCCATATACCACCACCAATCCGTATCCATATACCACCACCGCTACCATATACCACTCATCACTGCCATATACCACCACCATATATCCACCACCAATCCGAAGTTCCTTGCATATTAGGTTTGTATTCGAGATCCATCTAGTTTCCGATTTGTGTTTTCCTTGCGAGTAGGTTTCGAAAAAAAATTCAAAACGCACTTGTCGAAAAAATTTTCTCGCTATCCTATTTTTAGGTGTTTCTAAGCGATTGAGACAATGCCATTATAGAAAGTTTTTTGACCTGCTTCAGCTTTTTGGGTCCGGCAATAAAAAAAATTTTTTTTTGGTCGAAAAATTTCGTGCCCATCCTCAGCTTGACTGGAAGAGTTTTGAGACACTCGCCATTATAGTGATTTTTCGCAAAAAAAAGAGCAGCGCAAAAAAAGAAGCGCAAAAAATGAGCGAAAAAAATTATTCCAGAGTGTGCTTTTCCGTTGTTTCCGCAGCAGCGTGATTTTGTTAGTGTTCTAGGCTCGCCTCTAGCACGGTCCAGCCTAGGACCAAAGACAAGACTGTCGTTGAGCGCTTATTCAACTTTTGCATCTCTCAATTGATTATTGCTGACCTTTTTGCTACTATATTATAATCCTTCCCAGCTCCACATACATCTACATCGTATGCTTGACTCTCCCCGGTAATCGCTTCTATCCAAGCTTTTAGAGTTTTGACTACATCGTTGCCGATCACCGCTGCTGGGTAAGAACTGGTAAGAATTTGAGATTTGCTTGACGGATTTGTGATCGTCCACCACACCACCACCACCACTTCCTAGTAGTCTGTCAATCATATTCTTGTGTGTTTCTATTGTCTGCTAACCATGGCAGGATCACAAGTCGACGTGATCTGATCGGGAGAACATGACAAACAAAGCGCTACATGATAAGTTTCAACAAATGATGAGTGGGCAGGTGGAAGATGTGCTAAATAGATTTGAAGAGGCCATGGAGAAGATATGATGCGGAGCATCCTTCGATCATCCCCATGGACCTTCCGTCGCCTCACCAAGCTCCAAAAGGACCCATGACGAGAGCACGAGCTCGAGCTCTCGAGACCGAGGTGACTTCTCTCCTTAGTGAAATATCATATGACCCTCTCGAGACATGGCTACTACCTCAATCCGGAATGTTGTGCATGCTTAGGTACCAAGGAACCAACCTAGGAGAAGCTACAGCTCAAGATGGACACCAAGAGCAAGAGGAAGAACTGCAGAGTCTGGGGAGCGGTATCATCAAGCTGCTGCTGTACATCACTGGGAGCCAAGCTGTACTACCGCCTCCATCCGCCTACTTCCGCAAAACCCGACACACTCCAGAATCGAACGGCGTCGGAGCGGTACTATCATTAAGATAAGCGGTACTACCGCTGAAAACGGCATTATCATTATTAAAGCGGCATTATCACGAAAGCGGTACTACCGCCAGACCGCCTCGCCTCATGCAGTAGTGTTTCGGGCCGAGGCCCATGTACTGCTTTCACCTCAACTTACCCCTTGGAGGTCCTAGACTACAAATAGACCTTCCCTCATCCTTTCTAGGGTTAGCTTTGGATTTGCTCATATTTCGTGTGAGAGCCTTTGCTCATCCACTTGGCTACTTCCTTCGAGATCAGGACTCTCACGGAGAAGATCCCCAAGCGGATTCAAGACCCTCCTAGGGTGGACCTCAAGACCTCCTCTCGAGAAGAACGGCTACCCTTGTATCCTACCCTTTGTTGTCCTTGAATCTTGTGCCACTCTATGTGTTTGATAATCTAGCACTTGTGTGATCGCTTTCTTGTCGGTTGAGTGTTCTCTCTCGCTCTCCCTTGTTTTCCCTCGTGTTCTTCCGCCGCTCTTCGTGTTCCTCGAGGGATTCTCTCCAAGCGTGAAAGATCGCCCACGAGGGTTTCGCCTCACATCATCATGGTATCATGAGCCACGCTGATCACGCTATTGGAGCCCCTACCCCTCTTTTTCTAGCTTGATTTTGTTGTTTTTGTCCTAATTCAAAATTCCCACAAAATAGCCCCAAAATTTTTGTGATTTGTTAGTGTGATGAAATTTTGTTGATTTTGATCCGTGGATTTGCTTGGTTTCAGTCCATCTAGCATCTCCCCAAGTTTCACCTCTTCCATCCACAAAATCCATCAATTTTGACCCCAAATCACCCATTTCGCCCCAAAATCGCTAACGATTCGAACAATCGAGAAAATCCTCGACACGAGCGGTACTATCGCCTTCCTAGCGGTACTACCGCTTAGAGCGGTATTATCACCTATCCTAGCGGTACTACCGCTGAGTACGGTATTACCGCCTCGCCGCCACCTTCCGACATTCACCATTTTCATCATAACTTTTCACCCGAACTCCGATTTGAGTGTTCTTTGCCTGCTTTTGAAGCTATCGACGTGTCCGAGGTCCTCACCTTGGTTTCACCACCTTTTGACACCATAAAATTTTCTGAACATCGGCATTTTGCCTAGGGCTTAAACCACATCATCCGCTATACCACCTCCACTTTCCGCTACCACATTTTCGCTTTTGGTCTTTGAGAATTTGAGTTGTGGTTCCTGTCCTATTGTGTTTCGCTATATAGGTACGGTTCGACGTCAACATCACCACCGCCATCTTCGCCAAGGACTCATCATCGCAAGGACGGTAACTCGACGACATCTTTGTCATCTCTCGCAATTGCATTGATAACCACATAGCCTTACTTTTATGCTGTTTACCCATCGAGACTAGCCATTGAGTATTGCCGCAACGTGACTTGTGCACTTTAGTGATCATACTCCATAGCATACATGGCATACCAAAGTGGTGCATATCTTGAGATCGACTTGTGTGTCACAATGTTGTCATAGCATACACAATTGCTATCTTGGTTCATGAAGTTTGCATAAGAAAAGAGCTCAAAAGTGAAAGAGCCACCCAAGCTTTTAAGCAAAGAGGAAAGATAAGCAAAAGCTTATAAGCAAGAACCATAGCATCATACAACATTAAGATTGTCATATCCGATCATCTTGGATCATAGCACCAAATATCATACATATAGCATACTTGGGATAGAGATCGCTGCATTTTTGTTTAGTAGGTTGTGCATGTTCGCAGATCCGCTATTGTGCAATCGCAGCAAGGCTCTCTAGTATTGTGCAACAAGAGCATTCTCGTGGTTTCCACATTTTGGCTCACTTTTGGTTTGCATAATCCCACTTATCTATTTATGCGTGTGTTTCCGTGTACCACTACTTGCTTGGTCTACTTGTTAAATTTCTATAATTTGCTGAATCTTTTTCAACTTTATTGAGTCTCACTTACAATCGCATCAAATTTTGTGCCACCATCCTAACCGAGCTCCACCATCAAATTTTTATGTAGAGAACCGACAAGAATCGGTACCAAGAGTGCTATTTCATTGTCCGTGATTTGAGTGAACTTGATTCATTTTCAACATTGGTCAAAGGTACATTGGTATAAGTTCTTTTCCGCTCTACCACTCACATCTTGTTTGGAATGATGGATAGGCCAAGTTCTTCTACCAACCCACTCTTCATCGAGAAAGACTAATTTACATGTCCTCATACGCCACCAAGAGCCACCTCTTTGGTGCACAACGAAGCTGCACCAAGAACAACAAGCAATGAGCGATCAGATCGACAACCTCGCCACCGACTTGCACTCTCCGAGCAACGATAAGAGACTACTTCACAACAAGTTCGAGGCTCACTAGGAAGAAAATGATGCAAGAATGGACGAGATCCGCGCTGATGAGAACACGCATCATTCCACTTCTTCATCATCAAGACGGAGCCGCCGAGTCGACATTCCGACGACACCTTCTACGACTCAAGTACACCGCCATCGAACACTCTTCGACGAGCCGCCGCCAAGACCGTAATGCATCTCGCAACCCGCTACATGACAAGCATTCACAAGAGCAAGTTGATGATCAAGTTCTCGTCCTCAATCAAACCAAGAGGCTTTTTGCTCGCTTCAAGAACGACAACGCCTTCGCCGCCAACAAGAGGAAGAAAGAGCACGCCGTCACTAAGACGAACAAGACGCCAAGGCTCAACGCCTTCAACAACAACAACGGAAGCGCAAGCTCTTGAGGCGCAACATGCACTTCAAGAATCAAGAGAGCCTTCGCTAACCGCAATCGCGAACGGCGCAATCAAGAGGAAGCCCTTCGAGAAGAAATCCAAGAGAGGAACTACCAACCTCATGTACAACGCCAAGTTCCTCAAGCCCTCCACAAGCTCGCAAGCTCCACCCCAACCTCAAGTTCAACAAGCAAGTTGATCATGGTCTTCCTCCGCCAAGAGCAACATGAAGACGAGTACATTCCACGCCAAGGACGCCATCATCAACATTGCCAACAACACAATGAAGAGCAACGCCACGGCAAGCTAAAATTCACCATGCCAAAGTTCAATGGAAGCAATGACCTCAAGACTACCTCTCATGGGCATTGAAGGTTGACAAAATCTTCCGCTTGCACAACCACGATGAAGGAAGAAAATCGCTATGGCATCACTTGAGTTCCAAGATTATGTGCTCATATGGTGGGAACAAATCATTGAGCGATTTACAAGCAAGAGGTGAACCCCAATCACCACTTGGGCTCAAATGAAGGATGTCATGCGAGCACGCTTTTGTGCCAACCTACTACAACCGCGAATTCTTCAAGAAACTCCAACTACTCAAGCAAGGAACAAAGAGCGTTGAAGAATACTACAAGGAGATGGAGATAGCCATGATTCGAGCCAATGTCAAGGAAGATGATGAGCAACTATGGCACGCTTTCTTGAATGGACTCAATCATCCCATCAAGAAGATCGCCGACTTCCAACCGTACTCAACCTCATTGAGCTCTGCATCAAGCTACAAAGGCGGAACGCCAAGTGCAAGATGACTTCAACACGCTAAGTACTCATCCAAGACCCACGGCTTCCCCAACAATCAAGCTTCAACGACTCCTCCAACATCTACACCAACCAAGCTTCCTTCAAGAAACGACGACAAGTCAAGTTACAAGAAGACATCGACAAGTTCAAGTCGCCTCCTCCTACTTCAAACAACCTTAAGCCACAGCTTCATCCTCACATCCAACCGATGAGACCATCAAAACAAGCTCCTTCAAGTGTTTCACTTATGGCGGCCGAGGCCACAAGTCATACGAATGCACCAACAAGCGCACCATGATCCTCAACGACGATGGCACATATGACTCTATGAGTGAAGAGGAAATGGAAGCCCTTGAGCAAGTGGCCATGCAATCGACAAGTGAATGAAGATGAAGATGATCAAGTCTTTGTGATGAGGATTCGAGCCCCGCCTCGTTGTTCCAAGGTCTTGACTCTTCAACATCAACAAGAAGAAGACCAACGATGCCACATCTTCCACACAAAAGCCGCATCAATGGACGGTCCATCAAGGTCATCATCGATGGAGGTAGTTGCCACAACTTGGCAAGTGAAGAACTATGCTCCAAGCTACAATTGGTCAAGAGGAAGCACCCACACCCTCCAAGGTTCAATGGCTAAGGACTCCAAGACTATACGAAGTCGAGCATACGGTCCAAGTCTCCTTCAAAATTGGTGCTTATGAAGACACTTTGGAGTGTGATGGTCCC